>JAGDQP010042642.1:0-16482 GCA_022664845.1 Lepisma saccharinum
TTTTTTTTTGAAGAGCGTCCCGTAATTTATTCAGCAAAAGGTGGCAACCCTAATAATAACCTTTATCGCCATACTAAGTTTGGTTGGAATCGTTTAAATTGTTCATGCCGCATGTGACTTTTAATAATTGAGTCTCGTAACGATGGAAACGCTAAGTAATTTATTACGTTTAATATAGCTAAGAAGTTGTTAAATCATACATTCCTAATAACAAACAAAATTTGGATTGAATATCTTCAACCGTTCCCACTTACAGAGAATTAACCTGTACACAAAAATATCTACGCACTTCTGTCTGGCTTGGAATAAGTTCCTTTTCTGACCATCAGATGTATCTGAGCTCAATAGCTCATTTTCGTAAACATCCTGATAGATTCTAGTTTGGTATGTGCTGTCATATTTCAGCTAACAGGAAATGCAGTGCAATCAGAGTTTCAGTTTACCAAAATCTTAAAGAAAATAAGCTATTCAGTACAGTGACATCTACCAGTGAGGAAACAAAGTTTTCCGAAGTCAAAAGTAAACGCGTACACATTTCAGAATCCAGGTGAATTCTCTATATACGGCTCTCGAGGCTAATTTTTATTTAATATATGAGTCGCATGAGCATGGAAACAGTAATTCATTTTTCTTTAAATTATGAGGCTGCAGCAATGACGTTTATAAAAAATGAAACAATGTACATTTAAATATAATATTTAATTATTTGCTCTCTAGATATGTCTAAATAAACAAAATCTTGCCAATCACGGCATCGAAATCAATATACGTTAAGTGTTATATTATATATATATATATATATTAAAATACAGTATTAATATATTTGACAAAATTTTACATATAACAAACACTTATTCCATATGGCATTACGTACCGTAACGTTTACAATCAGCTTCGTAAAAGATTTAACACTTCAAGAACTGCTACTGCCAACGAGGCCACTTGAAGAATTTTGTGGTGGTCATTTCTAACTACTGCTGGCCCCATATAATATATTATGTTTTGATTGACGTTAAACATAAATTACATACATGTTACATACTAATGAACCATCATATTGAAATTAGACAAGAACTAGGACGAATTAGCATGCAAATAAAAAGAAACAGTCCTCCCTTCTACACTTTCCCTGTTTCCCATGTATGACTTCCAAACCAGAACGTGTGGTTTGCCTTTCTTTCCGGTCTAGAACTAGTGGCCAAAATTGACCACCAGGCGTGAATTCAGGTGACCAAATCTTATAACTGGTGGCCGTGGCTCGCCAATTTTGCGTACTGTTTAAACGCTGCATGGACTCCTTCATAACTTTTTTTTATTTACATTTTGTTTACATTGAAACAACCGAGCAGAATATACAGATAACTAAATGCACGAAATGTTTAAATGCATATATACAAGAAGTAATTAATATGTTCAAAATTCTTACACCTAGCGTCAGTTCAGTCAAACTAGAAATGAAATAATACTGGTATGCTATGATTGTTTCTATGTTCGATTTGGTAACCGAGAATAGCACTGAGTGTGAGCTGATATTATTGTTCCACAAGAGATTAAAAACACAGATATTGTACGTGATTAAGTAGCATTACCTCATTCCTACGATAGTTAGGCCGACTAATACCAGGTGGCACGGTAGTAGTTGCGAGAACAGGAATTTGCAATCTATAATTATTTTACCTATGACTTATAGACTAACTCGTTTCTGGGACTTAAAATGTTTTGTGCAACAATCGAGCTCTACGTAATGATACTGGAGTGATCGACTAATGTCAACTGATAGACACTAGAGCAAACATTTAACCTTGATCGTACACTTTCAGTTTAAATCAATATCGACCAAATTTTCAGTTTTAACTCAATTTTTACGCTTGTTATCTCTGTGCGGTCCATTTTTCGATTTATATCTTCATTCTTGCGTTAAATACGTACGGAATGTGTATACAATAGTACCTGCTGTAAATAATATTTACGGGTTTTGCAAGCATTAAGATATAAATAAAATAAACGAGCCGCACAGTGATAACAAGCGTAAAAATTGAGTTAGAACTGAAACTTTGGTCCACATTGGTTCAGATTGAGATTAGCTGTCACCTCTTCATTAAATATTTAGTGGCACTGATCAGTCCAGTATCGCTTTTAGAAAGAGGGCAATGTTTTCACTGACCCTTTATCGTACAATGGAATATAATTTAGAACGAAATTTGAAATAATGCGTTTCTCAGAGCATCAAATAAAGAATTAATAATGTTACCGGTGTAAACAATTTATGCGCCTGAACAACTCGTGTAAACGACACATTTTATATTATTTTATGATTAAAATGACCTATTTCTGTACATCATTTGCAAATTATCTTATTTGTTATGTTGCAACAAATAATGAAATTGTGCTGAAATCTTAAAATATGTCATATAATGTTCATAAAGGAAGACAGATTGAAAACGTGAAATAATTTCTTGAAAGATATGTAGTACAGTTTATCATATAAAGAAGTATTCAGTGAAAATCATACTACACATTAAAATATAATTGTTCATCACGTTAGGAGATCAAAGGTTCTTACAATGTGTACTAACACTATCCGTGAAGTGTAATTATGAAAGGAAAAAGCAGTATTTGACATTTCAGCACCAGAAGTACTAACTTTCTTGTTTATCGTATGCACTGCTAAAGTCACTAAAGTGCAAAAGATAAAACAAAAACATATAACAGGTCTGTCTCTTTTGTCATTGAAAGAATCATAATGAAGAGTATTTGTCATTTACATATTCTGTGAAGTATAATTTTACAAAACAGTGGGAAACAACATAATTAAACACCATTGTGCAAATATTTCCCATTAATTTTAGTTAATCTTTTTTTGTGAATCATGTTATGCGTTTTAAATTCGCCTGTTTGTTAGATGTACTGAGGTGCATAATTGAAGATCAGAATTGGAAAACATCCTAAGTGCACCAGAGTATTTTTTTTTTCAGGAGGAACAAAAAAATTCCAAGGACTTGGGATGTTATTCCGTTCAGCTAAAATTATTTTGTATTTAAAAAAAGGTTGTTTTTAGTTGGAGTTAGGATGTAATGTTATGTAGGTGGATAGCCTGTGGAACATAAATGCCGACGAACAGAAAAATGAAAAATACAAAAAAAAGTGGACTTGGGATGTTTTGCAGTTCAGGTCTTTAATTGTCGATCGTACCTTCCAACACATGATGTCAGAACAGTAAAACATATAATAATAAATCACAGCCATATTCAATCCACTAGCAGATGAGGCCTCTCACCGAAGGGAGGAGTTGGTCTACTGCTCCCATGCTGACCAGACGGGTTGGGAGAGGGTCGCTACTGTCTTTTATTCACAGCAACTCCCCAATTGTCCTCACGATGCTGGGTCAACACCGAAATTTTTGACTCCCCACCGGGAATCGAACCCGGGACCTCTCGCACTGAAGTCGAGCACGCTACCGACTAGGCTACACAGGAGCTCAGTATTTTAGTACATCAAAAATGTTGTTAGTATACTAAATTCATTGTGATAGATTCTATTTTTCTGTGTGCACGCTAGATAGATACCACAAACTTCTATTACAGTCCAACCTACATAACTAAGCTCCTGTATTAATGAACGCAGGTATGTTGGACGTTCTGTAGGTGACGTTTTCACTCAATACAGCACAATAGAAGAGACCGAATCATTTGCTAAGACCTCTTAGAGAACTTAGGGAAGTCAAAATTTAATGAATTCTAAAAAGTTAAATATATTCAAAGGAACGAAATTCCAAAAGAGAAAGAGTTACAAAATTGTCTAAAAATGTAGTAAGCTCAACTTTCGTCCATAGCTAACTTAGAATGTTGGTAAATTTCTTTTTCGTTTCAAATAAGGAAAATTGGCACATTAGGCCCTGCCATTCATATTTATATTGTAATACGTACACTTCTATGAAATGAGATAACTTTGTTATCATTTGCCATTAGATAATTTAATGAGGCCACTGACTGACTCACTGAAGAAACTTCAACTGAGTCAGTTGAGTGAATTAGTTGCCCTGAGCGTTTTGTCTTCTCTTCTCTGTACAGCACCCTCTCTCTCTCCGCTCCGCCAAAAACGTTCTTCTTCTAGCGTTTGTAGACTCGGCAAACGTCTTTTAAAAGGAACTTTTCAGGCAAGCGGGACGGGGGCGGAAAAGAGCTAAGCTGAAAGGAATGGCGGGTAAAGGGGAAACAGAGAAACACACGGATGGGATGACAACACGATTTGAAGTTAGAGTCAAAGCCGTTTTCGGAAACATTTGAAGCTATCTCGCGAAGCGCATGAATCTCTCTCTCTCTCTTTCTCCCTCCCTCTCTCTCTCTCTCTTTCACACAGACAGAGTTTTTCTGTTTGTTTCTCAGCCTCTTTCTCTGACTTCCAACTTCCATGTGCGTGCCAACTCGCATTTCCTAATGCAGAAAGACAAATATTATTTGCTTACAGCTCTATGCGTTTCCAAATAATACTTCTTTGAAATCTACAAAGGCAGATAATTCCTTTGTGTGCGCATACGTAACGTTTGAAAACGGGAAAATAATTAGCAATATGTTCTACTGAATTATCACTAAAGCAAATTAAAGATTGCTTTTCCCTTTAATCTATTAGATAGATCAATAAACTGCAGGTTTATCGTATACTCGATTAAGATACTTCTTGTCGTAAGCGCACTGGAAAGCACAAACGTGCTTAAGGGCATTTATCTCACTGGAAAGCAAGTGATTTGTCCACAGACGGCAAAACGATATTATTTTCTTGATTAGCTAACCACTCGGCCTCTCGGGACCAAGTATAGAAGCTTTCTTTTTTTGCTTTTTTTCTCTTACCATATGCATTTTTCTTGACTTTTGTTTATAGTAAACCTATAGCCATGGAACAGTCACAGAACGCCAATACATTTTAATTATTAAATTTAAAACAAGTGAGGCGGTGTGCCCAATCAGCGGACAGTTCACATGCTACTTCGATGTTACTGAGATTTGGATGATACAGGGGTTATGGGAAACGTTAGTCAAGACCTTTCAAACGACATCTGAGCCACGTTTCGAGCCCTAGTAGTCCTTGAGTTGAAAGTTGTCGATTGTTGCAATTAGTTACTATAGGGAACTGGGAACATAGCGTAAAACGGTGTAACTTTGGAACACACATGATTTTACACGTTATGTACGATTGTCAATACCCGGGCTCTGCGGAAGGCAGAATCCAATTGTTCCATTGGAAGCGTATGTCCCTGCTGCCATCTAGTGGCAAGTTACATAAGCACTAGTTCCCACTTTCGCCGAGCAGTAAGAATCTGTATTTGGTTGTCGTTTTTGTGTTGTGAGCTAGTGCCGACAAACCTTCATCCCGTGTGGAAAAACTGCAATTGCTAGGACAAAAACAAGTACGTGCATAGACGATTACATGCATTGTGTATAATTCGTGTGAATATGAAATATGTATACCCATAAATGTTGTGTTGAGGATGTGTTACCGCAAATGAAACATTCGAGGGGGTTACTTTAGGACTGTCCAAAATTACCCCATTCGCAGTGTGTAAACGTAGATAGTATTTGTTTATTGTTTGAGATACCTGAACAAAATGCCAAGGACTCATAAACGCAGTTTAGGGGCCCGCACGTATAAGAACTACACGGAGGAGAGTCTGCAAGCTGCTGTGGCAGCAGTAAAGGCTAAGAAATTGTCCTTCCGCAAAGCGTCAAAACAATTCGGGATTCCCAATAACACTATTTTATAGAATGTGCAAGCAAAGCATGTCAAGCGTGTGGGAAGACAACCTGTATTCTCAGATGCAGAAGAGGAAAGATTTGTGGCTCACCTAGTAGCAGTGTCGGCGTTTGGTTTCTCGATGCATACTTTCGACTTACGGTGTACAGTCAAATGTTATTTGGACAGAATAGGGAAGAAGGAACCCAGGTCCAACAATAATTTGCCTGGGCTTGATTGGGTTCACAGTTTCATGGAAAGACACAAGAAAACGCAGAGGACAGCAACAAATATAACTTTCGCGCGCGCTGCAACTGATGAACAAGTCATCAACGCATTTTTTGACAACCTGGAATCGGAGATTTGACACATATTTTGAATTATGATGAAACCAACTTAAAGGACGACCCAGGTGCGGCGAAAATAATCACTAAGCGAAGAACTAAATATCACAAGCAAATCAAGAATGCATCAAAAGCCTGTACACCCTTGGTTTGTGGCAATGTTGCAGGAACTATTACACCGCTCTATGTTATCTTCAGAGCAGAGAAAATGTAGTCTAATGGATTGAAAATGGACCGCCGAAAGCACGTTACAATGCTTTGATGCCAAATGCTTTGAAGACTGGTTTATTCAACTGATGCTTCCAATATTGAAACGACAACAAGGCAAAAAAATCATTGTTGGCAACAATCTTGGTTCTCACATTAACATTACAGCCCTAAGTTTGTGTGAAGAAAACAATATCAAGTTTGTAACCTTGCCTTCAAATGACACTTACCTGATGCAGCTTCTGGATGTGGCGTTTTCCTTTTTCGTCCGATGAAAAGGAAATGGTGCAAGGTTTTTAGCGACTGAAAGCAATCATCATCGAGCAGCAGATGCATTCCAGTGCCCAAGGATCAATTTCCGATGTTGTTGAAATAACTTTGGTTGTTGAAGTTCGGGTTCACAGAACTTGATAGCAGGATTCCTAAAGACTTTCGTAAATCGTCAAAAAGTACTGGAAAGGTTGCCGTCGCACATCAAGACAAGAGAAGTGCACCGGACCTGTCTTCTGTGATAGGCGACGCCTTCATGGAACACATTTCACAGAAAAGAAATGAAGTGACGCAGTCCCGGCAAGCCAGAAGAAGAAAGAAATTAAACGTTCCTGCTGGACGTAGTATCTCCGTTGAAGATATACTCCGTGCAAAGAATGCTAGCTAGCAACAGGGATACAAGTGCATCATCAACGCCCACCGCACGACGCAATCCTCCCGAGAAAGAAAGGAGAAAGCAGACAGGGAAAAACAGGAACCACTAATAGCGACAGCATGTCATCATCAATAGTTCCTTATGCCGAATCGGATGACAGTCCCTTGGACTTATCTGAAGACTCTGACATTGGTTCTAATGCAGATACAGATCCCACTCCAATATCCAACCCTAGAAAATATGTCGCATTTGAGTGAGGGCCAGTTTGTTCTTGTAAACTATGACGGAGAGTTTTACCCAGGACAAATTATTCAAAAGACTGTGAACGGTTTCTTGGTTATCTCCATGGAAAGAAGTAACAAGCAATGGAAATCATGAAATGTCCAAAGAAAGCAGACATATTAAGCTACAAAGCAGATGAGATTCTTCAAACAATAAGTCTTCCAAAAAATTCGGCCGCCGGGGACTCTTCATTGTTGGCGAGCTGAGTTTATATGAATAAGATCAATTTGTTTTCTGTTATTTTGTTGTCTGTATCTACTTTCATCACTGACTTCTCTTCTGCTCTTTTCCGTTCGTAGTCGTGATCATTTTGTTTTTATTTATATATCTCTAAGGCATTGTTTGAAGACAACATAATAGCATGAAGAGATTTACCGCGAAACAGCATCTTCTTGTATTTTCTTCTGTACAATGTTTGAAAATGTGTGTCATACTAAAGACAATTAAACATTGGCAGTCGAACACTAGGACAACTTTAATTTTGAATGAATAATGCCTTGCGAATGCGGCTAAAGTTACCCCACTCAGTACATACAAAAAGATTCATATATTTGCACCCATTGACCAGAGAGTTAAATTGTACTCTTAGTTATATTTAGAAAAGAAGGGTTGCATCCATTTGCTTATGTCCGTTTTTATCCCAATTATTGCAAACCTTTTATAACTAACTAACTCTATGGCTTATGGAACTCGCAAGTTCATCGCCGCAGTAACAAATGTTTCCCATTGGATTCTGTACTGGGCAATATCAAGTCAGTTTTCATCACGAACAACTTCTTCTCAAAGATCTTTTCTAACATTGCCCTCTCAACGACGTCTCGGTCTTCATAATGGCTTCTTTCCATTCGGCCTTCCAACAAGGTTAAAATATAATTTTCGTTTCTCCCCCATCCGAGCTACATGGCCTGCCAACCTCAGTTGTCGCGATGTCAATATTTTTACAACATTTGGTGAATCGTACAGTCCGTGGAGTTCATTGTGCAGTCTCCTTCATTCTGCAGTCATCTCGTCCTGTTTCGGTCCGTATATCTTTCTCAAAACCTTATTTTCAAACACACATAATTTATATTCATACTCCAACTGTCGCAACCGTAAAGTATTACTGGTAGAATAACTGTTCTGTATATTTTCAATTTCAATTTCCGTGATATTAATCGCGATGTTGTTGTTTTTAGACAGAAGTATGCGTTGTCCGATACTAAGCAACTTTTTATTTCTTCCGTGACCTCATTTTTGCTTGTTACATATGCTCCCAAGTATTTAAATTTGTTTTCTTTCACTATGACCTCATTCCTAATTCTTATGTTTTTATTTCCTTCATTCCCTGCGTTCCCGCTTGTTATCATATATTTTGTTTTATCTATGTTTACCGGTAGACCTACCTCATCGCACGCTTCTAATAAGACATCAGTGTTGCTTTGTAGTGCATCTATATCGTCCCCTATTAAATCTACATCATCCACGTATACAAACATTTGATTGAAACCATTCAATGCTAGTCCCTTTTTGTCCTCTGTAATTTTTAAAATCGAATATTCTAACGCAAAGTTAAACAGTAGTGGTGACAAGGCATCGCCTTGTATCAATCATCTGCGAATCTTGAAACTATCTGACATATCATTACCTATCCGTACTCTGTTTATGGGGTCGCTGAAACACATCTTCACTAGTTGAACCTGTTTTTCCGGAATTCCAAATCGTATCAGGATATTGTATAACTTTTCCCTTTTGATAGAATCATATGCTTTCTTAAAATCAATGAATAGCTGTGAACCGTCCCATTGTATTCTCATTTCATCTCCAAAATTTGTCTCAAAATCTGGTCCAACGTGGATCTATTTCTTCTAAATCCACATTGGTGATCTCCAATTATTTCATCTACGTATACACTAAGGCGTGTTAACAGAATATTACTTAATGCTTTGTAACAGGTCGGAAGTAACGAGATTCCGCGGTAATTATTACAGTCCGATTTATTGCCTTTTTTTGTAAATCGGAACTATTATTGAGGTTTTCCATTCCTTTGGGAGCTCCTCCTTTCTCCATTTAGCACTTATCAATTGATGTAGTTCCTTCCACCTTAATTAATTCGGTTTGAATATTGCCTATTCCAGGCAATTTGAAGGTTTTCAATTTCTTCATCGACATTTCGATTTCAACCTCGCTATGTTCGCGAATCCACGGCTCTGCGGTATGGATTTCAAATTCCTCTGTTTGGTCTCCGTTGTGTACGTTAAGAAGTTTGTCGAAATAATTTTTCCAGACATCGATAATTTTAGACCGGTCCGCCTGAAGATCTCCATGTTGATTTTCAATCATTCTAAACCTCGGCTGGTAACCTTTTTTTTCTTAACGAGTTTACCCATTTGTTTAGATCTCGTATGATATTTGTCTCCCGTTTTCCTCTATCGCCTGAATCTTCTGCGTCAAATATTCTCGCCTTTTGTTTCTGAACCCGAGTGTGGCGTTTCGTTTCGCGTTATTGTAGTGGTTGGTATTTGCTTCACTTTTATTACTTAGCCATCGTTACCTTGCTTGTTTTCGTTCCTCATGAAGCTTAAGGCATTCTTCATCAAACCGAGGTTTCTTTTTCTGTTGTTTCTTCTCATCTACACGTTCCTTCCATGCGCTCTTAACTGCTGGGTGTCTCCACCCTTCTAGCATGTGTGGTTTACCAGGTAAACTATCAGTAGTTTGAACCGACACAGAGATTCTTACAGAATATGCAGGAATTAATATTCTGATTTTTGCCCTCTTCCAGAAAACTCTTCTCGCGTTTCTCTATCTTCTTGTTTCACCTTCTTTCCTCTCTTTTACACTCTCCGATTAGCGGTAAATGTCTCCGAAAGATAGAAATCATAGCATCCACACCCGCGACAGATACTTTAGTTGCATGTAGTATGTGCATGCGGAGATCGCAAGTAGAAGTTAGAGAGTGGTCACTCATCAGGGCGGGACTTTCCGGGGGCTTTGACAGTCAAAACCTTTCTTCTCTTTCTTTCAGAGTCTCCCAATCTTACTTACATCAATTCCATTGTTAATATCATCCTTATTATTACTCGAGTCGGCTAAGATTTCGGACCTATTTGAGAGTTCGAGTTGGTAATCTGCTTTTAGGCTTAGATTATTTAATCGTTCAACTTCGAATTTCAGTTGTTTTGACCCCTTGCTTTCTCTGTTCGCGATGCATAACTTACCTTTACTTTTGTGATCACTAATTGATGGACGATGTCACCTTCCACTCCTCTGTAGGTTAGTGTGTCTTCGTCTATCTACTAATACATGATCGATCTGGTTAAGAGCTTTGCCATCTGGAGATACCCATGTGTATTTGTGTATGTCTTTGTGTTCAAAGTACATGCTCTTTACTAGTAGGTTTTTCGAAATCGCGAAAGTCATCAGTCTTTCTCCATTGTTGTTAATCTTTTCGTGAAGGTTGTACTTGCCTATAGTAGGCCTATATTTTTCTTTCCTCCTTACCTTTGCATTGACATCACCCAACACAATTTTCGAATTATACTTCGGTAATCGGTCAAACAACCTTTGTAGCTCATCGCAGAATATATCTTTGTCGTTATTATTAGCCACCTCGGTCGGAACATAGACATGTATTAAAACCGTGTTACCCCATCGAGTACGTATCGTAACGTACGATAGATAGTCTTTCGTTTACGAACTCTATATTCTAAACCGCCTGAAGGATACTGTTCTTATTGAGGAATCCTGTTCCGAAATCGTGAGACTGTGTTCAATCGTAGCAGAAAGTGTACTTGCCCTGTCGGATGCTATCTTGACCCTCCCACCGAACTTCTTGTATCGCTAATATGTCTAGCTCGTACTTCTCGGTCTCGCGTACCACCACCTGAAGAGCGCCCGTTTTAATAACGTTCGTACGTTCCATGTTCCTATTCCAACTTATTTCTTAATTCTGTTCTTGGAGCCCCCTGAAGCAGTCCCCGCCCGGAGATCCGAATGAGGGACTAGTTTAACTCTGGAATATTTTACCCCAGGAGAATCCATGAACCATCTGTTACTATTTCTTGACATGTTTAGCGGTGTAGAGTAGTCAGCTCTACGACATCACAGTAAAGGCAGGCATTCAAGATGTCGTCCTCTGTCCATTTCTGAGCCTTGCCGATGCCATTCATGTTCAGCCTCAGAGTAGTAATGGTGATGCTGCTTCCCCTCACCATGATATTTTTGTTAGGGGTTATCTTCCCCTATCGTTTGTAGATCCCTCTACTAACTACAAGGGAGCAGCACTAGTTTTGGTCCACACCTAAATATTTCCAGTACCTACCATATCTGGTCGGCATTCCCCTATGCACCACCTGAGGAGGCACCTGGTGGGAGGCCAGTAAGTAGAAGAAAAATAATCGTCCCAAAATATCCCTATTTTATGGTACCTCTGTCACGGAAACAGCTCATTCTATCTTGTTGATCTGTGTGACTTTGAACTCATCATGTCAAGACATCCTGAACGTCACCTCTAACACCTTTCTGTTCCGTAGTTCCTGAGTTGAAAGTTGTCGAAATCGTCCTCATTAGTTAATATGGGCGAAATGAAACTCCTTCCTTTTTATCTTGGGACTCGATCATGCGATTTGGATTATCTATTCAGCTTTGAACTAATATCGCAGAGACTTTTCCAACGACAGACACCTCATCCACCTTTGTAGCTGTAGTAGTTCCTGACTACAAAGTTGTCGACAGACAGACGAACAAAATGGTTATATAAAACGACCAGTTGAAGCCAGAAATGAATGAGATTTGAAATTGAAAATGTGAATTTAAAACAAATGTTCTGGACGTAGCATCCTCAAACAATATAAATACTAGAGGACGATTGCCTCTTCACATTCGTCTGCACATAAATTGCAAAGTGGAGCATAGTTTCGAAGGCATTATGAAACATCTGCACTTCTTTGTTAAGCATATAATATTGACTGTACGTGAGTTTACTCCCTAGGAATCCCTGCGCTTGTAAACCTTTACCTGAAATCCAGGCTCTTTCTTTCGTTTCGTCAGTCACACTAGGCGTAGAATAACCTATTTTAAATCAGTAATTGAACAAACAATTAGTTACGCATATTTGTTATTTTTTGTTTAGCAGTTGGAAGGTTCTGGAGCCTTTGAGTAACAAATTCCTTCTACAATTCCACATAACGTTACAAATTTCTAATACAATTCGACAGAATGTGACCAAGTCATTTTCAAATTCACTTAAAGAGTCGTTAAGTTGCTTTTGAAGATATTTTGTCGTCATCCATAACTCGTCGCTACACTTGAGAAGAGTACTCTGGATGTGTTGAAAATGGTAGCGAAAATCAAACTATAAGCCAAAACTGCACCAGAGCATAAAGTCAAGTTGATGCAGTGTTTCAATCGTTCATCTGAAGAAGCAGCATAGCACCTTCGTGGCTGCTTCACAGTACTGTTTAACAATCGCATGTGGATTTGTAATTTTGGAAGTGCCAGCTGGCGATAAAATAGCCACGTTTTGAGTGTTTGTATACAGTCATCCTTTGAAGATCTGAAATAAAGAACAGAAAGATATAAGAACTCACCTGAGGCACACTTGAAGAAACAATGTGACTGTCCACGTGATTTCCAGGAAGAAAACTATAAAGGCAGCGACTCTGGAAGGAAATAAGATACAGTATCAGAAATTATGCCCTACGTCCAAGCATTTATTAATAGTAGAATTTCTATATTCTAACATACATGATATCAGAGATGGCTGTGGTAATTTTACAACAATTCTTATTAAATAATCTTCCAAATAAAGAATTAAACAATGCGTAATTGTTTTAAACCTACGACATGTCGTTCAATTGATTTAGGCTTTCAAATAACAAGAACAAGAACAAAAGGCAGAAACGTATCAGATGGTAAAACTCAATGTAAGCATAATAACGGAATCATAATCTTATGAAATAAAATTTAAAAATATAGTTTGAATTTATTTATGACCTGTAAGCATTTATGGCTCAGATAGGGCTAGGGTCGAGAAAACGAGTCAGGAACAAGTCGTCTAAGACCTAATTTGAATATTCCATCCCAGCATTTGTCTGATGTAATTGAAGAAACCCCTAGAAAAATGTCAGTCAATTTCCTCGACCACCGGAATTGAATTTTTTTAATTTTTAATTTATGGTCTTTAGATATCTAAGGTCAGGATAGGGGAGTGGAAAGGATTCGGAAAGGTGTCGACCAGGGCCTATGTTGCAGGTGCCATCCCAGCATTTGCCTGGCGTGATTGAGGAAAACCCCTGGAGAAACCTCAGTCAGGATGATCGGCCGCTGGGATCGAACCCAGGACCTGCCAAATGCTACGCCAACACTCTACCACTGAGCTATGGTGGCTCGGTCAGTGGGATAGAGACCAGGAAAGTCCGAATACGAAACCAATGTTCTACCACTCGGGCTACTGCCGATCGTGAATAAAACAAAAAACAGCAAAAACCTAGGTGCGCAGAAATAGAAAGAATGTTTTTAAATACGTTTCAGTAATGATAGCGATGAGTGATTCCTGGTTAAGGTGAACTAATGATGATTTGCTATTATCTTTTATAATAAGGTAATTATTGTGGTTATTGTCATTCTTGTAACATCGTGTGGACGAAGCCTACAGTTCAAAGTGTCTTTCAAGTCACTTGTGTGTATGTCAAGTCTCCACCAAATCCTGAACTACTTTATTCCACAGCAACGAACAATAGCAATAATTTAGTAAGCGCACTAACCGACCAAATGTGGCTCAGTGGTAGAGCGTTGGCATAACATTCGGGAGGTCGTGGATTCAATTCCAGCGGCCGACCATCATGACTGAGGTTTTCCAAGGGTTTTTCCTAAGTCACACTAGGCAAATCCCAGAATGTTACCTTCAACTTAGGCCCTGACCAACACCTTCCCGCATCTTTTCCCCTCCCCTATCCTGGCTTGAACTTTAGGTGCCTAAAAGTCATAAACAAAATTTAAATTCAAAGTAAGAATACTAGTTACAGTACATATGAGAAAAATCAAAGTTAAAACGAAAGTATTTTCCAAAATTAATATCCGAATTGGGAGTTATTTCTCCAACACTTTTTGACGCTTATCACTTTCCACACGACTGTGTTCGAGCTTAGCCGCAAGCCATTCTCACTGACACTTTCAAGTTAGTTTCCCAGTCACACCCCAAGTTGCAAAATCTTGTTGGCGCAACGAAACTGATTGTATGTTTTAACGTTTCCCAGTACGGTTCGCTTGCGTACTATTTGGCCATTGGCTATAACGTTGGCCTTCAAAGCGTTGTAAAACGTAATGCCAACTATATGGGAATTTACAGTTTTAATAAAGTGAATGACGTTTTGACCTTTATTATGTCGTTATTTTATTACGCGATTTGCTCTCTCGTCTTCATTTATAGTTGAACATTTTCCAGTTGGCTGCTGCCGCATTCAAACTTATGATCTTGTGGTTTGTTTGTTGTCCGTCGCCTTATCCACTCGGCTACGGAGGCTTTCTTCAAGAATAATACATCGAATATTCACTTGCTCAACTGAGACATGAAATGTGGTGACGTAGACAAGGGGAAAATTTATACATGTTACTTTAGTATAGCACGTATTATAAACATACAAAAAACAAATATAGAATATAGCTTTTTTCTACAAAACATTTTTCTGTAATTGCATGGATCACCACGCGAGTGCTGGAATGACAAACACTTTTTACTGCAAATTTAGAACCATAATCAGATAAATAGCGTCCAAATAGCATCTTATATTCTCCTCAATTGGAAGCAAAATTACAGCATCTATGTATTGATTTTTGCTTATAGAAACAAGCATTGGCCAGAGATATGTTCGACTTTCCACATGTGGCCAACAATTGGCCTATCTGGTGCTCTTGTGGTTGGGCCATAATTGGAAATCCAACCTACCATAAAACAACATTACCGACATATTAATGAGCTGTGGCCCAACGAAGCATGTTACTTGGGACCAGATTAATGCCGGAATTGTAACTTGAAAGCTAAGCCCTGTGTAGGTATAAATTCATTTGATGTTATCTGTGGTAATTCATTAGAATGATTTACATTGTCACTAATGGTATTATTACTATCACTATATATGACTATGTGCTACAGGAGGGTCGCGTTAATCCGAACCCCGCGGTAGTCCGAACTACCTTTAGACAACCTTCAGATTTTGTTATGACTTGTTGTTTAAACAGCAGACAATCACGGGGTTAGTTTAATTCACTTTCTGCTGTGCGGAGGAGCGGAGGTGCGATTGTTATGCGTGTGCCTGTGTTGAATTGTGTCTATATTGGGCCTAAACGTTCATAAATCGTATTAGTTTTTACAGTATTTGTGGCGTTTTAATATTCCCTCGGTAATCCGAACAATTTAATAAACCGAACAGCCAGAGCAAACAAAATTCGAATTAACGCGACCCTCATGTATAACACCATCCCAGATTTTTCTATTTTTTAACGTTGTAGAAAACCAAAAACCACTATAGGATTTTATAAACATTTTACACTTGTGAAATTTTGTTATATGAAGTGATAAGTTTTATTATAAACTTACTTTATCTTAGAAATTTGACTAGCAGCAAATTAAGACTGTCAAATTCTCAGGCAAAATTGAGTTTGCTATCACATTTAGTGCTTCGTTACACAAAATTCCACAATGCAATGCAGTGTAGATTTAAGAAAAATCTATATTCATTTTCGTCTTTCTACAATTTCCAAAAAACAAAAAAAGTGCAGGATTGATAGTGCAGAGCCTCAATAAATATAATAATAATAATAATAATAATAACAGGTCACGTGAGTGAGGGGTAACATTAAGACAAAAATTACAATAAATTTAATAATTTACTTTCTAAATTATTTAGAATTTTTAAATTTCGAATTTAGTACAAATAGTTTATATAACACGTAATAGAAAATTTTAAAATTCCGAATGCTTTAGTAAGCTCAAGCGGGAAAGCTGGGAATTTTTCATGGTCAAACATTATCACATCTTAGGATTTCTTGTGGTGTTTGCGTTGGTTCCACTTACGCACTAAGTGCATTCTTTTAGTTGTGGCTTTGCGTATCGCAGAAAACAGAGAAAGTTTCTCTGGGGGTTTGAAATTCCTTAGTTTTACCGCATCCCCGACCTAACCATAAGAGAAAATGGATACACTTAGCAATCGAACAACAAAAACGCATCACACACACACACAAAGAATCACAAGTAAACAGAAAGTGTGTGTGTAAGAGAGAGAGAGAGAGAGAGAGAGA
>JAGDQP010042643.1:0-16481 GCA_022664845.1 Lepisma saccharinum
ACCGGAGGGAGGAACGGGGGTTTAAGAACGAAAATTAGGAAAGGTGTGGTCAATTGAGTACAAAAATATTGTAGAATAACGGCGAACCTTGTCCTCAGGGTACACATTCGTCTATGGGAAAGAAACGCAACCAGGTTTTTCTTTCTTTTTCCGTCGGTTTCAGGTAGGGGTACTTCTTTCACGACAAAGTCCTTGAAAGTCTTACAGGAAATAAACGATGCGTGTTTTTTTGTCTTTTACCAGAGTGTGAGGTTAATCGAAGTGCCTCAAATTACTAAGTAATCTGATTAAAGTTAATCTAAATTTTAAGATTTTTATTAAATTATTCAAATTACTTGTAAATTATTTCTGAAATTTGACTCGTTTCGTTCATATGTATATGTATATTAACATATTACATATACTAAAACTCAAAACTAAACTGGGTGGAGCGACAGCCCATTAAAGGCCTTGGCCTGTCAGACGGCTGTATTACGTTCAAGTAGAAGGTTACTTAGTCAGCGTAACGCCTTTTCGTAGCCGTGTGTCTGACTTTTCTGACCACAGTCTTCTACTTCTTTTATTCAAGTAGCTCCCTAATTGTCATCACGATGCTAGGTCAACACCGACACTTTTTAGCCCCACCGGGAATCGAACCCAGGACTGCTCGCACTGAAGTCGATCGCGCAACCTACTAGGCCACGTAAGGGGCTCATATTACAAGTGGAACAGTTTTGGAATTCCAAATTGGCAATAATAATTTTCTCTATTACATATTTAATATTTTGGCCATGTTCAGAATAATTCAAAGTATTATAGCAAAAATCGGTTATGTTCAAATAATCAAATTCAGAAATAAGAATAATTTTATATTCTCTTTCAAACAAAAATCAAACTTTCATGGCCCGATATTAGAAACACAATTTATTAAATAGGTTTATTTAAATATTTATTTATTTATTTAAATAGGTCGTGGAAGTTTGATTTTTGTTTAAAAAATATGTGTACGGCACGTGACGCTAGATATTATTTAAATAAATTTTACATTACTATGTGCAAAATTGAATCTTTTACCAAAGTCAGTCAATAGGAAGCTACATATATAAAATATTTTATCTTATTATATTGTAAGATAAATGTCTGAGACACTTATTTTCCATTTTCTGGAAAATCAATATTTCGGACTTGCTCGGCTTTTGCTATACATCCTTCAATATACTTGATATTTTTTTAATGTACTGTAAGTGTTCTTATATAGATATATGCAGGGTGATAATGCTATGAAACAACAAACTTGATGATAGCACATACAATTTTTAGAAAAAGCACTGTTACGGGGCTGGAAATTTTGCTACGTTTTGGAACTACAAACTGCCGAAAGTGTGGGAAAATAAACTTTAGAACTTCATATTTCCGATAGCACTAACAATAGAGCTGATGTGACAAGCTATCGTCCAAGACTTCAAATGTGTTCTCTCCAAAAATGCATATTCCAAAATTGTGCAATTGCTGCGTACCTGTTCCCGAAAGGAAGTATATTAGTGGCGGCTCATCAGGTGAAGTCGGTGAAGTTCAGCTTCACTTATTATTTTGATATGTATGAACTAAATAGGCATTAACAAGTATTAATTGGGCCAGAAAGTCAGTCAACATCATCTAAGATCGGATAGTGACATTATCAGTATCCTGTCTAAGCTCAGAAATACCAGAATAAATGTTAACGAACAAAGATAGCAGGAACGTGTTGATAGAACTTCGCCTATTATTTGTGTCACGAGCCGCCACTGAAGTATATATTCTCAGAAATTCTCTGAAGTAACGATGGGTCAAACTGAGCATGAATGGGGTCAAACTGAGCGACTTTCCAACAGTTAACAATAATTTGTTTGCGCCAAGTTAATATCTCATTCTATATGCTGCACTTTCTTAAGAGTGGTTGCTTAGCAAACAGAAGTAAGAATTACATACATTCCACAAACGTTTGGTTTAGTTGTTATCATTGAGAAAAAATTGTATTGCCCAATCTGATGATGATGCTTATATATGTAAATAGTTACAGTGTAGGGTAAAAGACAACTGCTGTGTTCGAGTGGTCAGAGGTATTAGGCTTCAGTTAACGAGTCACAGAGTTTCGGGCTTGAATTCCAGCTAGGAAAGATCCTTGTGTGAGTTAAAAGTTTACCAACTGAATGGAACGAGATGGGCTAATATTGTTAATTGCTAAACGGCGCATAAGTACAATTTTTTAAAATGTTTTTTCTTGTTTGGTAGAAATCACGGAAAATGTAATTCATCATCCTAAGTAATAATTGTGAAATTGGATAGAAACGATGTTTATTATAATTACAGTTGACATAACGTGCACAATACTCCAGACATATTTACATCTTACAGTTCACGTATTTTTACTGTTGCGTTGTGCAATCTGCTGAAAATGATGAGATTTCCCTATTCCTCACGCAAAAGCTTCATATTGTTACCTAAGAATCAAATTTAGAACTGAGCATTTTAATTGAAGTTATCTTTTTTTTCCACGTGAGATGTACTCAAAATTTGTACGTGTATTATATTACCACTACACATATATAAGAACACCGTGTGTTGGAAAAGTAGCGGATGTAAAGTATACCATGTTTTAGGGAATCTCTAAACAAGGAACGAAGTTTCATTGACAAAATCTCGAGAAAGGGTAGTTTCGAAGCTAGAGGTGTGCAAAGTTGGTGCGGCATCGTCAGAAAACTGACGTCATTTCTCCACAAATATCATAATAGCGGAAGACGTGTCGGTTTAGCAAATATCAATCGAAGTTGTACCCAGTACTTCTATTTCAGCAAAGTTTGTGATTGAAGATTGCTGATTAGAGAACTTTTCAGTACATATCCTATTAAACCGTACTAATTTCTTGACAATGAAATTCCTACGTAGGAAAACCTACCTATGTGACGCTCCCTCAATCACTTCCACTTTGTGTAGGATTCATAGATTTTGAAAAAGTCTTTGATTCGCTTTTCTTAACAGCAGTACTCCAACACTTGAACATCAAGGCATGTAGCCCAAGTAGCACATCCACGTCGACCGATATCGGCATATTGATTTTACGACATCGATTGATATCGTTCAACGACATGGGCACCATATTAGATGACAAACATCTTGGCCAATATCGGTCAATGATATAGATTGACATCGGGCATTGACATCGTTCGACATCGATCATCGACATTGTTCAATGTTAGGTATCGACATCGCTCAATATTGGTCATTGACATTGTGAACATAATGTAATTCTGATATTTTTATAATTTTTAAAAGGAATCCCATTTTTTTATATGTGATCATCAACACAGACTAACCAACAAGAAATAGTAAAACACGTTAGAAATTGTAAAAAGGATACTGTTTATGTAAAGAATACTATTTTTCTGTAGCTAAATTTACATTACTTCGCTGTGCTAATGGATTGTAAAATTTGTCGACCACTGCTAATTGTAAAATAATGTTCTTTTCAATATTGCGTTCATGCTAAAATTTATAGTTCCGCTCAGTTGTAATCATTTCATGTCTCTTCTGTTTTTAACTTTAGGTTTTTTTTTACATTATTTTGCCAATAACTTAAGAGTACAATAGCCATGATTGCAATAAAACATCTTCAATTGAAAGAAATGATGAAAAACAAATGTAAATAAATATAAATTTATCCTTCTACTAAAGGGAACTTCTATTAACAACCACATGGCCTCCAGAAAATACGCTACTTTCTACCGTAAAAAAGAAACAAAAGTGTAAAATGTCCTCCGGTTCTGGTAGTGTACGATAACCAGCGTAATAAATATTACTATAAATCTTGTTGCTTTGTCTATGTACTTACAGTGATCAAAGACTCCTTGGGGAAAACACAATCAACTTTAACGCTTTATTTGTCTGTGTCCTTCCTGTGGAAGAGCAGGTTATATCTGCACTTTAACGTGCTTCGATGAATAACTCCTTTGTCACCAAATAAAGCTGGCCGCGTGTGACTACAACATAAACTTTTATATTTTACCACCAGAGGGAAATAGCGTCGCGTGAATAAACATCGGTTTGCTCATATGGACCGACAATGATCAATATAGTTATCGGTTAACGACATGGATCGATATGGTTCCATGACGAGTGCTCTATTTTTTAATTTTAATTTATTCACTATGAACATAAAGTTTTGTAAAAATCGATTTATTCTTTGCACAATACTTAATATAGTTTTAGAAAATAGGTGAATTAGTAACCGATAATCGATGTCAATCCCACATCGATCGACGTGGGCTCAAGCGGACCTCTCTCCCACCCGCATTAATGATATGGGGCGATATGGGTCCCATGAACGGCCAACGTGTATGTGCAACTGGAAGGCATCGAAGGTGCATACATTAAATTACTACGAAACATACACTGGACTGACGCATCATTAATTAGATAACACCAAGAGAGTGAAAATTTCAAGGTTGAAAAATGCTAAGGCAAGGAGATTCAATATCTTCAAAACTACTTTCTGCTGTTCTCGAGGGTGTTCCAAAATTTAAACTGGGTTAAAGTTGCAATAAAAATCAATGGCGAATACCTTAGTCGCCTTAGATTCGATTATGACATAATCCTTCTTGCTTCAAGTGCAGAAGAACTAGAAACCAGAATGAAAGAGTTGAGTAATGGGAGTTTGAAAATAGTACTTGAAAATGAATTTAAACAAAACAAAAGTAATGTACAACCAGGATGCTGAAAAGAAGGAAATAATAATCGTGGAGACACAATAATAAAGGACAAGTAAAGAAATAAAAGTACAAAAAGAGGAACAGAAGGGGTAAGAAGAAGAAGGAAAATGTGTAAGGGGTTCTATATACAGTCTAGGTCATGTTCATGACTGGCAGGAAGAATAGATACACACATCTGCTTCCACCTCTTCCTAAGTGTAGCAGGTGATTCAAGAGTGGGAATTTTCAGGATACTGACGCGGAAGGTTTCGCCAAAACTACGTCCATGATGTAAAATGTGTTCGGGCGTGGAAAGCTGAGGTAGTTGTGATGTACAGTAGTAATGTTTGTTGATGAGGATGGTTAGGGGTGTCTGTAATTTGCCAACGTAGAAGAGGAACATTGTAGGAAATGCAGCTGCTGGAATTTCGGAACGACTGCGTCTTGTAAGTGATTGGATCCTCATAGGTCAGACGGTTCGAAATTAAACAGTTTTGGGGAGAGGAGGAGGTATGGATCCAATTCTATTTAGGATCGTGTTTAGATTCTGTAGTCTATGGTATAGTATTTTGGAGCATATAGGAAAAGTACTTTTAGTATCAGATGGTGCAGTCGGGATGGGATGCACTAGTATGAGGAGGTTATGAACGGAACGGGCTTCGCAGAAAGGTCGGTTGAAGTTAAAGCTGTGCAGAATTCTAAAACCCTATAACTTTGTAAGAAATTGATTTATTACAATAAAATATCTTTGTTGCACAGAGAAGACATTAACATATTGTTCTGCTCACACTGCTGAATGATGTTCACGTGATTCCAAGACTGTATCGATGCATGAAAAAGCTCAGTGCGTGTTATGGCTTCCCGATTTAAAATCTTATGTTTTGGTGCGGAGAAGGTTCCAAACGTTTGGAATACCACCTCCAGCGGAGATACTTGTAAGTACCTGAGATGCTACGAAAAGTTTAAGGCTACGCCAATCGTAGCAGATTTGCCACGTAGTGGGAGGCCAAGAACGAGTGACAATGTGGTGAATGCAGTGCAGGAAAGCGTGCAACGGACTCCAATGAAATCTTTTAAACAAAGATCATTGGAATTGCGGGTGACGCTTCGTCTACGTTACACAGTATCGCACGTAAGAAAGTGAAAACCAGACTCTACGAGTTAAGAATTGTACTCAGTCTGAAAGAAGAGGACATGAGGAAGGAATTTTGTGAACTCGTGTTAACCCGATTAAATTGTTTTCGTGGTGATGCCCTTCTGTCTGTCATTGTTTTCTCTGATAAGACCTTGTTTCGGGAAAAGTTAACAGACATAATTGCCGAATTTGAGGGGTTGAGAATCCACAAGAGTTCGATACACATGAGCGGAATAATCTCATGGTCAATGAATGGTGCGCAGTTTTCATGGGACACCTCATTGGTCCAGTCTCCTTCAAGGAGGACATCATGAATAACGGTGCCCAGCTGGTGATCCGGCGACGAACCAAACCACATCAAACGTTAATTCTAAAGTTTTCTCTGTGTGTAAAAAAAGCAAAAAACAAAACGTTGTAATAAACCAATTACTTACACAGTTATAGGGTTTTAAAAACGTGAAAGACTTTATTAACACACTGTTAAGGCGGCCCTGTTATTTAACGTTGAAGGAAGAATCTGGGATATCCACGGTTGATAATAGCTGATGAGAGGGTATTGAAATAATTTTGAAGTAGGTCGTCAGGTACGTATGTAGGTATGTATGTATGCAATGTGGTCGCTAAAAGATGCTTGTCGGTCGTCATTTAACTAAAGCCTCACACGAGTCCCAATTTTTTAAAGGTGAGTATATTGTACTGCTGTATTTGTCTGTAGTTTAACTTTTATTTCGTCATGAATAAAACTATTCTAATCTTTCTACTTTCAGATATTGATGAATGTTACGAAAATCCTAGAATCTGCCTTAATGGACGCTGTGAAAACACAGCCGGGTCATACCGATGCTTTTGTGCTACTGGATTCACCTCATCTACTGACGGCACCTTCTGCGTAGATATGGACGAATGTTCTGAGACAGGAATGTGTGAAAATGGTCGTTGTGTTAATATTGATGGGTCATTCAAGTGTGTGTGTGATTCTGGATATAGATTGGCACCAGATAGAAAGAAATGCGTAGGTAAGGAGATAATATTTTTATTATATATTGGTATATACAGTATATGCGCACACATGTGTTCTGGATGTGTATGTGACTGGGTGTGTCATCGTGTGTCTTATATTTATAGGTGTTTCTATTTTTTCGAACTTCTAAAAAGTGCAGGGAGTAAAATTTACGTTGTTCAATGCTAGAATAAAGCTTTCTTCCTGAAATAAAATGACTTCTCTAAACGTTAGTTATTCATTGGATTGAAAGAGAAAAGACAATAACAATAAAATATAGAGTTATTGGATGGGAAGGAACTCAGTTTGCAACTACCGTGAATTCTGCGTAGTGTGACCTACAAGGGGTTCCTTTTGGTGAGTTAACTGAGAGGTCTCTTAAGTTATATGAAATGGGATTAAAAAATATAGTAATTGCGCGAGAGGCTACTTCCAATGAAAATATTATTTGATTGGTGTGAGAGTAGGCTCCTTTTCTAACCAGGAACTTTTAGTAAGTATTTACTTCCTCGACGTTTCCTTTCATTTTGCTCTTTCTTGAGAAGAACACAGTTACACATAAAAGTTGAAGAGGAAGTAAAATAGAAAGAGAATGGCAGGAAGAAAGGGGGAAATCATAGAAAGAATAAGAACTTATCTGAACCAATGACATGATTACGACCATTAGAATGTAGTCTAATAAATGTATTCGCATTAATAAAGATTTTCTTAAATTTTGGTTTCTAATTTATAGAACCCAAATTATAAATAATGTTTTGTAACCAAATATATATTTGTTTTTTAATAATTGACTATGTAATAAAATTATTTTAATTAACAAATTAAAAACAAACGAATAGGAAAATGTTTATTAGCACACAAAACCTGGCTCCATTCTGGCTAATAATCATTCATAATATCATTTCATCCAAAATACTTGACAGCTCTTTAACGACAAGAACAACATACCGAGTGGCCGCAGATCAGTTGGTAGAGCGTTAGCTTAGCATTTGGAAGGTCCTGGGAAAGATCCCAGTGGCCGCCCACACTGACTGAGGTTTTTACAGTATGCCGGGGTAATACCTCCAATGACTTTGAACGTCATCTTCCTATCCTATCCTGGCCTGAACCTGAGATGCCTAAAGGCCATTAATAAATTGAAAATTCAAACAAACATGAACAACATGGAATGATAGTTCTTATTCTTTCTTACTTCTTCTCTCTCTACTTTATTTCCTGTTTAATCTATACGTGTTTCATCTCTAGACGTTTATGTGAATAAATGTCGAGGTAGTGATTAAATTAGAAGTTCCTAGTTATTGGTGGAGTCTACCTCTCACACTGAGTAAGTAATAATCGTACATAATTTTGTCATCTCATCTGAAGATCATAAAATCAATTCAATTTATATTAAAATTAAATAAAAATTTCTTACAATCTATACTAAGCAAAGACCTGCAATTAAATTTCTAATTTTGATCGATAAAGCGAGAAAGACTGTGACGAAAGCTCGGGGGAAAATGGTTCTAGAAAATTGAAGTTTTCTGTAGTTGTTTTTGTACTGAAAATTGACGTTTACCCTTACTATTTGTATAGGAAAGGAGGAAAACGTATCTAACTTACCTTGTGTATCTTATAAAAAGAATAAAAATAAATTGCAGTGATCATTACACGTTGCTCAAATATTCAGCACAATATTTTCGCACAATCGGATCGTACTTCTTGAGGTTGATAAAGGATCAAAGCTAAAAAAGTTAGACTAAACTAAAAGTGCCATAGGTAGTAGCTAGAGGATGGCTCAAGAAAAAACTGAATCTTGAACTTTTTAACTTTTTGGAACGTTTATGAATCTGTATAACCACGATTGGATCATTCGAAACATTGTGCTGATTTTTTCTTTTTTAATTGTGAACAAATGACACGTTGTGTTTACAAAATAGATAATAATAATAATAATCTACTTCAGAGGACAAAATGTCTTACCTTTTGTTGTTATTACTCTTATGCTATTGCTGTTAAAACTTCCTGAACAGTTCCTTACAACAAGTCTGAAATGATTACTATTGTAAAGCATAATATCGCCATGTATATTAATCAGCATGCCTAATTGTTGTCTCATTTCTTATTCATTGTTGGAGATTATCCATTAAAATTATGCATTGACAATGTCTCCAAATCTCCGGAAGAAATTCATAATCAAATCAGTTACAGACCGCTATACTCTAACAATTACCTAGCTTTTAGTGTAGCTTCAATATGTGTTTAGGTTAGGTGTATCGTCGGCACTGGTCGTAGATCTGAATATATTGTTCATAAAACTTCACAATGTGTTGTCAAATTTTGTTTTGTTTTTGTATGCATGATAAAGAGAATTGTTTTCCTTAATAATAAAAAGGGAAATATGTAGCAGTTAATAGTAATAGCTTGTAATGGTAATAATTGACAATCTGCATAATAGTTTGACAATCTATAATTGTATACCTAACTTGGATTTATAACTTTTTTGATAACGTTATTCACTAGTAATGATCTTGTTATTAGACAGAATGTTACTACACTGTGCTAATTATGAATGTATTATATCGATATTTCTTTTAGTTTAAATTTTAATGTTCTATCTTTTTATATTATCTTAGTACCACTTTGATTTCGATTACTGTTCATAACATTCAAATAAAGAATTATTATTATTATTATTATTATTATTGTATATTTAATTATTTCTCTTCAGATATCGATGAATGTTTGAGCAATCCTTGTCAGAATGGCCGTTGTACCAACACTCTTGGAAGTTTCCAATGTGCGTGTCTTCCAGGGTTTAATCTTGGTGTAGATGGAAGGACATGCTTAGGTATGCACATATTATTATTTCATTTCAACATTTATTCGTTGTTAATATATTGATATTTGTAATTAGAAAGTTACATATTTTAAATATGTGAGAAGTCGTTGCAAGTGAAATGTTGTGTGTTAATAATTAGTCATGTTCATGAATATACGAGGAATATAAAATAAGTTTTATCTGATAGTGAGAAAAAATTAATTATCTTTTAAATTTAGATTGGAATCTAAATCACGGTTTCCAACATTCTTGTATTGGTTTAATGTAGCAATCTTTCTCCTTGAAATATTGGAAGAAAACTTTGTGCACTGAAAGCAACATAAGTATTAAATATGAAGTATTGCTTGTGACTATCCACATATTATTTATACTTACTTACTTATTAACATAAGTACGGTTGCAGGAAATACTATTTTACACTTTTCGCAAATTGTGTTGGTGACGCATATTTTGCCTAGGTGTGTTACGTTAAAAGCAAAAGAAGGCCGTTAGTCTCGAGTGTATCGTCCATTACCTTATAAATTTAATCCCATTACTATTTCTTCGTGGCTGTAGGTTTTATTTTTCTTAGAATCAAGTAAAAGTATCTTCGTTATTATCATCTTGATGGTTTGGTATCCTGTGTTGTACGGTACAAATAAAGGAATTTTGAATTTTCGTCACGGACAGATTGGCGAAAGATATGGAAGACCATATGTGACAAAATATGACCAAAGAAAATTGGAAACTTTAGTGTCTGTAAAATTGCACAGGAAATTGAGTGCTTTAGAAGTTATATGGTCTATTTCAAAGTGCGGTGTAACATTTTTCATCAAATACGACATTAGAATCCTTGGAATCGTACAACCAAGGGTATAACAGTTGAAAATAAGATGCTACTTTTGTGCTGTGTCTATAGTAATTTCAAAAGAAAAAGTGATTTTTATAGATTTAATGGTCTTAAAAATTTTACAGTTGTCAACGTTGAGAAGTACAAAGCGGGTTTTATCATACGTATGTTTTTGCATACATCATTAATGTAGAGGGAAAAATGGGTCATAAAGAACTTCCTTAAGGGACACCTCAAAGTATTGGTAACCATAGTTCAACGCGCGTGGAGAACGATGGTTCATATTCTTACCTTTGTGGAAGCAATCCTTCTCAATAGTCATGGCACTGATTAGTACGTAGAACACAGTATGTAGTAGTAGTACGTAGAATATTTTGCGGTAATAGCTATCCGCATCATCAGGTGTAAAGAGGACGAGTGTGCTGATAGCTGGAAGTATTTTGCTAGACGCTTGAATGTGTTGCCAAACATTGTGTGTGACACGCTGTTTTGGTCAAATATGATTTCAGAAGCTGAAGAAATCAGTAAAAACTAAATCTAGAGGCAGATATATCTAAAATAAGCTTCTGATTTTTTTTTTTTTTTTTCTCAAATGCGTTGGATAGATTTAAATATTTGATGCCAAGTTCTTGCTTGCTAAATCACTTGTGATCTGAGATAGTAGCACAGATAAATTGATTTTGCAGTACTAATTGGGGACAAAGCCATGCTGGGATGTAGATAGATCCGGAAATGGGACGACACCTTTTTGAATTATATTTCTGGTAATTATTCCTCAATTTATCCAAGAGAATAGAACAGAAAAATACAGAATATATGAATATTGGCGTGTCTTTTTGCCCTTTTTGTAAATCGGAGTGGTGTTGGCTTATTTCCAGCAGTTCAGGAAATAACCTTCAGAGAATTTAACTATTGAAGAGAATAGTCAGAGGTTTTGGTAATATTTGGGCTAGATAGATTAACTAGAAATGTTAGATCCAGAAGTCCGGGAGGCTCCAAAGGAGGTCAGAAGTTTTGTTCATATTTGCTAGGCAATGTGGAGTTTCAGTCTTTACATTGATGGGAATGGAAATTATCATAAAGTCAAGCATTAAATATAGCCTTTCGTACCTTCTTTGTAAAGGAAATAAGAAGGTATACCTGAGTCCAGTCGCCTGTTTTTACAAGAGAACAGAACCGTTTGAGATTGGTGACAGATTGTGAAGAGACAGATTAAATATTATTGTAACCGCTGCGGAGGTACGGTTCAGAAACTTTACGTTTTTGAGTGAAAACAATTATGAATACGATGCTTCTAGAGAGCCCAAGCGTGTCTTTGCTCCTGAGAGCTAATTTTGTTTCCTAAGTGTACCATACTTGAAATTGACTAGACTTTACTTTCCTAAAAGGAACACAGTCTGAGCCAAACAGTTGAACTGAAGAGCACCAGCAGCAATACAGGAGAAATCGGACCGTAATGTCCAACAACAGGTTCTGGTTTGGAAATTAAAAAAAAAATACCTGCTGTGACCTTCACATTCTCGAGGTTAGAAAAATACGAAATTTCAAAGAGTTACGTATGAATGTATAATACTTGTATAAGTATTATACAGGTTATACAAGTATATGCTCCAACAACGTCACATCCGGAGGAGATACAGAAGATTTTGGAAAGTAGCAAATCGCATTAGAAAATTGGAGATAGGAGAGACAATGAATCAAGAGAGGAGAGAAGTTAGTGGAATTCTCAGAAGCCAACAGACTGTTCATTTCCAATACACTTTTCAAGCAACCGCCCAAGAGGAAGTGGACATGGAAAGGTCCAAATGGGACTAAAAACGAAATAGACTACGTTTTATCGAATAACAAGGAAGTTCTGCAATACGTGTCTGTTCTGAACAGTTTCAAAATCTCGAGTGATCATAGGATGGTAAGATGTAAGCTGAAAATAAATAGTAGACTTGAGAGAAAGAAGCTTATAAGAGGTAAACCACCACTCCTAGATCTGGAAAATCTAGGGAAACAAACAGATATTCGAGATAGAACTAAGTAACAGATTCAGCGCGTTGGAAGAGTTAGAAGATAAAGAAGACATCAATAGCAGAAATAAAATACTGACTGAGATAGTAAGAGAGACAGCCAAGGAAATAGAAGGCATTAAAAAAAAAAGAGCAAAATCTCAGAGAAAACTGAACTCTTAATCAAGAAAATGAGAGAAAGAAAAGAAGAGGAAAATGACATGAAGAGGATTGAGTACACAGAACTAAATAAAACCGTAAGGAAGAAAATAAGAGAAGGTGTACGAAGATACAACAAAAGTCTTGTTAGAAATACAATCGAGGAGAACAAGAGCCTGAAGGAAACCAAACAGCAGCTCATGATAGGAAAAAAGCAAATAATTGCAGTTAAGAGACCAGGCGGGACCGTAACACGAAATAACGAGGAAATTATAGAAATATTTGAATCTTTTTTACAGAAAATTTTACTAGTCCGAAGAAGAACTAAAAAGTGAAGATTCAGAAGAAAATGATGTAGAAGTCCCTGACGTAATGAAAGAAGAAGTGGATAAAGTACTTCGAGGGATGAAGAACGGAAAATCGCCAGGAGAAGATGTACTTACAGCAGAGATGTTTAAATGGGGAGGTGAAAAGATGAAAGAGGAACTTATCATATTAATCTCAGTGTGCCTGAGGAGGAGAGAAATACCGTCAAGTTGGAATAATGCTGTTATAATTTTGTTGTACAAAAAAGGGGACAAAGAACGCGTCGAGAACTACAGACCAATTAGTTTACTGTCAGTTCTATATAAAATGTTCACCAAAGTTATTTTGAATCATATTGAACGAGACTTGGATTTTAACCAGGAAAGGGAATAAGCCGAATAATGGATTTAGCACCATGGACCACATACAAGCATTGAATGAAGTTATGGAAAGAATTAATGAGTATGAACTTCCACTATGTCTAGGATTCATAGAGTTTGAAAAAACTTTCGATTCGGTCTCCTTGTCAGCAGTACTTAAATCACTCGAACATCAAGGCAACGAAAATGCATACATCAAGCTACTGCGAAACATTTACTCGACTGCTACATCTGTCATTAGACTACATCAAGAAAGTGAAAAATTTTAAGTTGGAAGAGGGGTAAGGCAAGGAGATTAAATTTCTCCAAAACTGTTTTCAGCTGTCCTGGAAAGTGTGTTCCAAAATTTAAACTGGGATGGAGTTGGAAAAAAAGATCAATGGCGAATATCTTCATCATCTACGATTCGTTGATGATATAGTCATGTTTGCTTCAAGTGCAGAAGAACTACAAACTAGAATGGAAGAGCTGTGTAATGAGGGTTCGAAAATATTACTTGAAATGAATTTAAGTAAAACAAAAGTAATATAAAATCAACATGCTGCAAAGAAGGAAATAAAGATAAGCGGAGAGACAATAGGCATGGTTTATGAGTATGTTTACCTAGGCCAGCTCAAAACATCAAATGCCAAGTTGACTAATGAAATAAATAGAAGATGTAAAATGGCGTGGATTTCGTTTGGATTCGCGCTTTATTTTCAAAACCAAACTATTAATGTGTCTGAAGCGTAAAGTTTATAATCAATGTGTCTTAATGATGTACGGCTGTGAAACTTGAATATTGAATGCGAAAACAACTCAAAGATTAAGAGTCACGCAAAGAGCAATGCAGAGATGCATGGTATGAATAACAAGAAGGGACAGGAAGAAAAAAGAATGGATTCGCGCACAAAGGTGGAAGATATAATCAAGACTGCGAAGAAGATGAAGTGCATATTGGCCGGTCACATAGCTAGACGAACAGATGGACGGTGGACGACAGATGTACTACATTGGATTCCTAGAGAAAAGAAACGACCGAGACGACGTCCAAATACTAGATGGGTAGATGAAATCAAGCGTTTTTCAGGAGATATATGGATGAGAATAGCAGCAGACCGTGATATGTGGAAAGAAAGGGGGAGGCCTTCATCCGGCAGTGGACAGAAAACGACTGAATATGATGATGATGACGTATGAATGAAGATATAATTATTTTGAAATAAATCATGGTATCCAATAAAATGATCCAAGAACCACCCATTCAGTGGATCTGTATATGCACCAGTACTATTGGAAGTCCAGTTGTTATGTAGATTCACCAAAATCTGACTACTTACACAATTCATTTCATTCTTGTGAGTATGATGATCGTAAAAATTAACAATCTGAAATAACATACTCACATTCAAGATTGTTTCAGATTGTCTTTACAGAAACACACACACACATACAACACCGTGAGTGAGTACTTACATCGCTTGGTGAGAATTCACGTACACTAATTGACATTTCACACACACAATAAAAAAATCACGATATATTTCGAAATAGTTCCTCATCTTCGGTAGTAGAACGAAGGTATCACGGAGTCACATGTTAGAATAACTTCTCGCTGTGTATATCATTCATGCTCATAAAAGTCCTTGCGAATGTAAATAATAGATGTTTTATTTGTGTTTTTGTGTATATTCAACTAGAAGATTATGCATATATGCATGTGCATATCCCTTCCTTTTTCATTTTCATTTTTATCATCTCGTTCTTGATGAAGACTAGCTTTCACGAAAAAAATTGAAACTTTCCTAAATCTTCGAAATCTTTATTTCCCCTTGTTCTGACATTGTGGTATAAGCTTAATTTTATACTTATCGTAATTGCTTTTCTGTACCAAATAATATTGCAAATTAAATTCTGGAAATTTAAGTTAGTCATTCACGAAGAGAGTTTCTCACGCTTAGTCGCATTATATAAATTATCAGGCATTGTATCAGTCAACACGTTATTAAATCAGGAACAGCCCTCGCATTTGATAATGAAATATTAGGCATCTTTTTAAATACATGATTATTTATTGTCTTTATCAATCAGCCCCCATTTCCTGTATATGGTATCTTTAAGCAGAAAAAAATTCAAAGTTAGTTATTTACAATTATCCAACTAGATGAGACATTAAAAGTATTTAAATTAATTTCAATATTTAGAGTTTTCATATTGAGTGGTATGCTTTCTATTAAATTATTGGAAATGTAACTTGACATCTTGCTTGAGAAAGGTATTAAGTAAGTATAGATGTGAAATTGTTTCCTTGCATTTTCTTGTACTTCTTTGTAATGCTCATGTTTGTATTCTTTTGACAGATACGAGAAGAGATTTGTGTTATACAACCTATAAAGATAACCAATGTTTGAATCCGTCCACTACTGCTGTAACTAAATCAAGTTGTTGTTGCTGTACGGTAGTAATTGGTCAACCAATGGGGTGGGGAACGCCTTGTCAGGCATGTCCCATGCCAGGAACAATCGAATTTGAGTCTCTGTGCCCTCATGGGCCAGGAATGACCTATAATGGCGATGGTAAGATTAAGAATGCAGTTTGTATTGCATGATGTACTACGCTTAGATATTGAATCATTGGAGAAATTTTGTTATTTGAAGATGTATTTTCAGTGTGTTTTAGTACGAATTTAGTAGGATAAAGTTAACTTACTTTGAATGTGTGTTATACTATGGATTCAGAGGCTAATATTCCAAATAAATTCCCACTGAAAACTTTGTAATCAATATTCTCCCATTTTATGTACTTAACTTTTTCTTGATTTACTTCGAAGGTTTAAACGGAGAAAGCCATCATTATTCAAGGATAACTACTCTGATATTTATAAGATTACCTGCACAATTCTTACTTTATTGCCATTAGTTATGCATATTTAGAAAATCAAGTTTCTGACTTACATCAACAACTAATTCTTCTATTTCAAACACCGTTCGCTTTCTAATATTCTTCTTCAAAGAGCGGACGGGAAACTGTTCGAAACATCAAAAATATGATACACGACAGGATCAACACGAATTTACGAAACGTCATGATAGTATGAAATGTTAAAATGATTTTGTCGGTAATTGTTAATATTTTATTTCTAAGCTTTTTATTTTAATTGAGTTTAAAATTA
>JAGDQP010042644.1:0-16481 GCA_022664845.1 Lepisma saccharinum
TCGATGTGCTGCTGGGGCTACATGAAACCGTATGTGAACTTTTAAACTTCAACTTTGTCTAATTGGAAGATCCTAGGTTCGATACCAGCAGCCATTTATACTCACTGAGGATTTCCCAGAGGTTCTCTACATTCTCACCAGGTTAATGCTGAGATGGTATCTACAAAATAAGTTTGTTGGATAACTATTTTACAACATTCTCTCCAGCACCCAATCTCAGCATGAGCCTGAGTTACCCGAAGGCCACAAACCAAATCAACTTCAACATTGTCGAATCAAGTTTTCATATATTTCAAAGAATATGCTCACTAAATGTATTTATTTTACTGAATGTGCTGCACTGCAAGTCGATTTCCTGCTTCACAAGTAAGCTCAATTTCTGAACATCCTTTAGATCTACAGTATGTGTTTTAGGAACAATCGTGTTATGGGCATCCATTGGACATCCATATTTTCCTACATATCGACATCCATTTTATTGACATCCAATGCACGTCCACTTCACACTGTCCAAAACAAGAATATCTGTACATCCAGTGGGCGACCACAATGTTCATCTTAGGAACATCCATGAAATGGGATATCCATTGGACGTAGACATTCTCCTAGATATGGACATCCACTGGACGTCCACTGCTCACTCCCCAATACAGGAATATATGTACATACACTAGATGTGCACAACGGACCTCTTCGTTCATGCATTTTCCGGACATCCAGTTGACATCTACAATGCTCAACACATGGCCACTAATTTTTATACGTCAACAGTGTCTCTTTTCGGAACATCGATTCTTAGTCGTCCATAATATCCATCAAATGGACATCTATTTCCTGGATATCCATTGGACGTCCACAATGATCGTTTTCACAACAATCATTTTCTGGGTATTAAGTGGACGTCCACAATACCCTTCACATGGACATCCATCCTTTTGAACGTGCATAATGCCCATTATCTGAACATCTACTTAATGGACATCCAGTGGAGTCCATCTCCGGTCCAGTATCCATTATATAAAAGAACGTACTAGTACATGATATGGACATCTAATGGACATGCTGGGCCGGTCTGTAAATCATATGTGGGATTGTGGGGGTATGGACAAGTGCTGAGTTCCACCATGAGGACAGAAATTCGCAGTTCCGCCACCTTTGTTTTCAAAATTCAACCATTTTAGCTTCAAAATTAAACTCATCGTCCCTTAAAACCCCCATGTATGAATTTTTACGAATATCAGATAAATTGAACATGTTCGTTTTATAATTTCAACATATTTGGTCTCGGAATTGAACTCAGAGTTCCTTGAAATTTGAAATTTCACGAAAATCTTTCAATTATTAACAATTATGACATTTCACATTGCCGCCATTTCAGATTTATAATTTCAACATTTTTTACCTACGAATTGAACTCAGCATGCCTTGAAACCCCTACATATGAAATTTCAAGAACATTAAATGAATCTTAATAATTATGACATTTCACGCTGCCGACATCTTGGATTTAAGTTGGTTAAGTTTAAGTTTAAACCAATTTTAAAATTTTTGGTTTTGGTACTGATCTTAGTACCCCCTGAAACCTACACATGTGCAATTTCACAAAAATCAGATGCCTTTAAACAATTATGACATTTTGCTCTGCTGCCATCTTTGATTTCAAAATTCAGCTATTTTAGCTTCGGAATTTTCCTCACATATCCTCTTGAACACCCACATATGAAATTTCACGAAAATCAATTTGTTTTTAACAACTATGTCATTTCGCGCTGCCGCCATCTGGGATTTCTAATTACGACATATTTCGACTCAGAATTGAACTCAGTGCCCCTTTAAACCACTACATTTGAAATTTCAGGAAAATCAGATGACTTTAAACAATTATGACATTTCGTGCTCCCATCATTCTAGTTTCAACGTATTTGTCCTCGGAATTGAATTCAGCGCCCCTTGAAAGCCCCGGATATGAAATTTCACTAAATTTTGCTGACTCTTAACAATTATGACATTTCGCAATGATTTCAAAATTTAACATTTTTGGCCTCTAAATCATAGTCAGTGTCCTTTGGAGCCCCCAGGAACGTTATATTGCAGCACTTATTGAATCACAAGAATAGTAATCTTTTGTTTGGCACTTAATTAAATATACTTTGTATCAAAGCTTTTACACAAGAAGCATCAGAATCATGATTACTATGCTTCGGATTTTTAAGTTCTAAAAAGTTCAAATTAGGATTTTAAAAAGTGTATTTTAGGATTTTATAGGTTTTTTAAAATGTTAGGATTTTATCATGAAGAACGGTAGTTCTTCGAATGACGCTAAGAAACGAGTCTGTTAGCGGTACTCACATACTGCATATATAGCTAATTTCGGATCTAGCGAAGTATAAGTCCGATTTTGATGCTTGAACTTGCATTTGAAAGCTCTTTTACATGCTAAGATACAGAATAAAAATTGGGTTGGTAGGGCCTCCCTGGGACCCCCTAGGGTGGTTCGAAAAAAATTCAGAATTTTACATTTCTGGTAATAGCACTGACCCCACACCATATCATGTCGGCCTAAACTTGCGGAATCGTAATATATGCTTCAATACCTTTCAAACGGTGTGTTACGCTTCAAAATCGGTGAAGGGGTTCAAGGGTTACGACTTCTTTTTTTTTTTTTTAGCCCAATCACAGTATTTTCAAAATTGATAGAAAAGAACCTTTGTCATTCTGTTTGCTTTTTTGCTTTAGCTTAAACTGTTTGGTACCAGGAGGTTTTGGGAGTCGTTTGCGGGTCTCGTAAAAGCAAATTGATGCTAATTTTGTTGATAGGAGTAAATATTTTCGAGATACGGAGGCTACCGTGGTCCAAAATCGACCTATTTATGAATACTATCCTTTTTTTAATGGGCAGCTTTACAAAAGAAGTGATATCAGTATAAAAATCCTTACGGGGTAAAAAGAAGAGTGACGGAAGGAATTCTGCTCAGAAAATAGGTTATATCTATTCTGCGAATGACTTTGTTTGTCACTATGGCGGATAGGAGGATACTAAGTCTCTTAATTTTATTACAAAGGAAACACTTCCACCATATTGACACAAAGTCACTCGCAAAATGGATATTACTTTTTTGTGAGCAGAAATTTTGCGTTACTCTTCCAATTATCCTGTAAGAGGATTTTATACTGATGTTTTATACTACAAAAAAGGACATTTTATCCCTACATTTGCTTACATTTTAACACTTTGTTTATTATGCACTTCGAAAGTTATCTTTTAACACTATTTAGTAAACTTTAAGCAAACCAATCTTGTTATGAATAAAAGTATTAAAAAAATTCCCTTACCTGGAATTTGTTACTGATAGTTGAAATCTGGCTGATAGCCTGTTTATTACTTTAGTTTTCTAGAACTACAATGAACCTAATTTTTATATTTTTAAATATCTATATTTGAAATCTTTTCAGCACAAACATCACTTCACTATCCTAGAATTACACTAAGGAGCAACATATTTTTTGTTAATGTTTCGAGTACTTTTCACGTTACTGTGTAGCACAAACAAAGGAATCACTTTACTTTCTGGAGTGACACTGAACAACAAAATATTTTGAAAGATTCTCTCATGTGAACCTTTTTCTATAGTTTGTCAAAATTATCTTAAATACCAAAAAAATGCGTTCTACATTACATACAGTAAGAGGTGCATATTTCATAGTGCCTATTTAGTCTATAAAAGCTAATTTAGGATAGTTTAGGTCCTAACCAAAAATTAGTAGATTTTAGATCCTATAAAATTATTATCCTTTGATAGTAATTAGCAACACACAGCAACTTAAAATGTAAAGAAAACACGAAATTTCTCCATTAACTATACAGGAATAAAATAGGATCAAACCTAAGAATCCAAAGCCTAATGATTATACTAGAAACATCAAAGTGGTCATTTCAACCCCTTCTTAATTACATGGATATTTCAGGCTTTCCCCCCCTTCATTTATGTGTTGATAGAGTTAATTTTATTATTCAATTTATTGTTTATTGTCATTTATTGTTTATTGTAATTCATTTTATTACATTTATTATTATTTATGCAATACAATATTTTCGTATTTTGGAGATAGACTATCTTAAAACAATATTAAAATTTAACATCAGTGGTTATTATTTCTGTTAAATGAATTGTTAAGTTAAAAAATTCATATAAATATGACTTCCTATGATATAACAATTTCAAGTACGTCAAAGTAATATACCGTAACTTATAAAAATATAATAATCATAAAAAATAAAACTTGAGCATATCTAAATATCAAACACTTTTATCATTTATAAAATTCATGTTGCCTGAATTTTGAAGAAATAGCGACCTTTCTGCCAGTCTACTTTATGTCCATTTCATGATATACCTATTGGTTGCATTTTGAACAAACAGCTTACTTCTTTACCGTCCTCGTGCAGATGCCACAGACTTATCTCTTATGTATTGTGTTTTGTTTCCATTGCATTCAGCAATTTGACATTTCTTTCGTTTACCGTTCCCTCCATTAGAGGCACTGCCTATATTATTAGTTTCTCATCCGGTTTTGCCATCCTTAGTTAAGCAGATATAATTCCTCTCCTAACTTCAAGAGAAACTTATAGCGTCTGATCTTTTCACCCTAACTAGCCTGTAAAGCACACAAGCATTTATGGCTACCAAATCAAGGACGTGCAGTTCTTTTAGAATTTCTATTAACGTACGTACTACCTTAGAACTCGTTATTACTCACAAATTAATAGCATCAAATGTTAATTTTTGACAGACTAAACGGTAACAACACAGAACTACTTTGAAATAGTTAACGGTAGAAAACGGTAACAACACAGAACTTTAAAAAAAAAAATATGAAAGCATTACAATTTCTGGAACAAGCAAAAAAAACTGTAAATATATGAGAGGTCAAAATTCCCCCATGATGCTTGTTGGTAAAACTCAAAATTTTTACTAAACAAAAACACGCTCAAATATTTAAGTCGAGAAAATGTAAGGGTTTTAAAAATAATATAATGTCCCGAAATGTAGCGGCAATATATTTAAACCTTTCCAAGCAATACTCATTAAAACTTTCAAATGAATCAAAATGACCCCTATGATGCTTCTGTGTTAAAGTTTATATTATACTATGAGCAGAATAGTAGCATCACAGCTGGCATCATTGTGAATTGTATCGTTTAAAAAAGATAAACAAAAGAGAAACGGAGTGGAAGGGACAATTCCAGGATTATCGAGCGCTTGCAGGAGTCTCCAGGACTATCTAGAAAAGTTAAGGACTTTGAGGAATTCTTGCAAAGTGTGTCGAGCAGATTTTTTTCCATCAATTTCTGTTCGCTTGAAAAAATATTTTTGTGTTTCAAGCGTTCGAAATACGCTCGATTCACACTTAAATGAATCAAAATGCTTCTGTGTTAAAGTTTATATTATACTTTAACACAGAGGAACTCGTGGAGGTGATCTAGAGACCACGATGTCAGTATACAAGAACAGTGGAGGCATGCATGAACATGTTCTGATGACTCCAGTTTCAGTCTCGACAATGATTCTGAAAACATTTTCAGCTGATAGAAAGATCACCTGTCCAATCGCGACCAATATAGAGGAGTGGTGTGGAGAGCGTAATTTTGTTGCATGTAGTCCACTCCACGTTTTCAACCGCGATATTTACACCATTATTCTGTAAGAGTTTGGTCGACATTTTCAGGGTGTTATCGAACCATGCCACCAAATCGTTCAGGTATCATTAAGAAACTTGACTGCAGAAGTGTAAAACATTGCCCGAAGCATTCCTAGACATTTCTGCCGGCAGTATAACAGCAATTGCAGGTTTAAACATAGCATTCTTGTGATGTTCCATAATTATGTTTTCTTCAACAAAATTGTTGTCAGCTGTGTGTTTTGTGTTTACATTGTCTAGGTACAGCTTCAGAAACATTTGGTGTAATTGAATCATGTGCACTACAATAACGACCTGGCAAAGACACATTCTGCTACGTATATACTAAATGTTGGAAGAATACATTAAATAACTTATCCCCCTAAAATACCTCTTAAGGAGCCATTAGGGACTTATCTATCAACACACGGGAGTTTATTATCTCTTTTTCTGCTTCGCAATTCAAAGATCGAAATTGAACCTTCTCTATCTAGAAAACTATGTGAATTTGGACACATGTTTAATTTTTCTCTAGCTTGTTAGATGGAAACAACCCCAAGATGATTTGGCAGCAAATTATATACACAATTTACAGATAAAAATAAATAAATAAATTTTAACAAAGGGATATAATAAAGATTAATATTATGACAGTTATCTATTTATAGAAACTTGTCTAGATTCTGCGCAGATAAAGAATAATTGCTTTAGCAGATGATTCAGGTAATAACATATTTCACTACGCAAACGCGCTAGTTGAAATGTTCATTATTACTCTGATCGCTGTTTCTGAAGTTGGTTGAGAATATCCGCGAGTAACCCTCTATATTCACACAATATTGCCCGGAGTGATTATTCGCACATTTGAGTGATCATCTGTGAAAAACAAAATTTCAGAACACGGTGAAATGATGTGCACTGCAGAAAAATGAACTTATGCCTTAGGGATTTTTTTTCAAGAGATCAACGAACAGGATGATGGTTTCAACACGCATGGAGTATGTCAAAATGGGAAGGAAAATCCCTCTGACTATTTTGTGAATCTGTAGAGGATTATGATTGTGAAAAAAGACTTATGAAGGGAAAATATCAATTTTCTACTTCATTATTTTAATGTGCTATGAAATCTCGATTGCGTTATGCATGTAATGACATAAATCATGTAATAACTAATAGCAAAACGATCAAGTTTTGGAGAGGGTGTAGTAATTTACAAATTTTGCTATCATTCTATATTAGTTACAGTGTAAATTGCACAAACTGGAGCTTCAGACATTAATTTTGAAGATTCTTTTGGATTCCTAAACAATTCGAGAAATTTTACAACTAAGTATGAAAGTTGGTCAAAAATACCACTGCAGACATTCGTACAGACATTTGTAATTACATTCTAGGCTCTGGAGGGTCTCATTATGAGATTCCTTTTACTGTTCATAATGTAATAACAAATGTTTTCAGCGTCATGTTTTTCCGAATTTGATGAATTTGTTGCAAAATTAGCTACATTTATAAATCCATAACTTTAATTTTTATAAAGCTCATCTCGTTTGCCGCAATTTGTGCAGTTTATCTAATATATATAATTTATTATTTGTTGTTGCTCTCTTGAAGGTACTAAGAACGTACGAAAAGAACAAATGCCTTTGAAGAATATTTGGCTTTCCATATGGTTATAAAACTTATCTCTTTTATGCTCCCATTAATGAAATATTCCTATTTTCTCTCTTCTATGATTGACATATTTCTAAGCTCCTTGTCATTTATTCAAAGCTTCCTATTCTTAATTGAAAACTGAGACACAAGTGATCCACTTAAAACGTAGGGGTATAGTTATAAAGTTAATATTATCTATATTTGATTGAGTTGTTTTTAACGTCCTAAATGAGTTAGTGAGATTCTACAAACGGGAGCTACAAATAAAGTGAACTCGGAACCGCTCCGTTCAATTGACCACGATGAGAGTTGAACCCGTGACCACGTGCACAGTGCGTGATCCTTTCGACCAGCTCGAGGGCTAGATCTACTTGATCAAAAGCAATGGCAATCTATCTTTAGTTCAGTTTGACAAAGAACCTTGGAATGAAAATCTAGTTCCAAACCAAACATTGTTGATAGTAATACATTATGTTTCTGCTAATTTGTCAGGTTTACAAGAATTTATTAATGTTAACACATTGCTGCAAAGTCATAGAGAAATGTTTCCACCATATCTTTTCTAGTTGTTACTACTTAAAGAAACATACTTACGTCTCTGATCAAGGTACTGTTCTAAATGGGCACTCAATTTGTCCAATGATATCCATAACATCTTATAAAGCATCGGATTTAATGTGCAACTGTAAAAGCTTTAGTTTCTGTGGACAAGAATTACAGATATGAGAATCCAAAGAAATGTGGGTTTCGTATGCACATTGCACACTCTTTTGCAACACTTACACATATTCACAAAACAAAATCTTCAAATTGATTAAAAAAAACAACAGGAAACTTTCCAGCCATGATATAGACAGTACTAGACAGGGTGGTGCAGCGAAACATTTTCGCCTCCTTTATTTCTTAATCTATTAGTCTGTTTGAAAAATCCCGAAACACATCAACTTTAGTTGCGACAGGGTCGAATTATTATGACAAAAATGTAAGCGTGCTGTCCCATTCTCTGAGGTCTAGTGGCAAGAAATTCAATTTTCTTAAATGAGAACAATGGTAAAAAAATAACACATTATTTGAAAAGCTAATTTGATTCTAATGGAAAACAAATTTTTATTTTGGAATTTCACTGAATACTTCGCAAGAAATCGCATTTCTAAATTTTACTTATGATAGTAACTTCTCAAGATAAGTAATATTTTACTTATTAAACCTTATGAATACTTTCAACTATTCATTATGCAGTAGAAGCGACATAAGTAAGTTTCGTTGTGATTAACATAAAGAATGTATCCCCATTAACTTCGCTCTAGTGGCAAAACATTCGCTCTCCGTAAATGATAACATGGGTCAACTGATACGTTATTTGAAAGTTCCATTGATTCTTTATATAAAAATACTCCATACCTTTAACATCCTCTAGAGGACCAAGACAAATTGGCGAATTTTGTTGCAGGCATTCTCAGCATTGGAGTACGAATATACATATTACGAAGTCTTATCAAGAAAAATGCTTTTCGAACCGAGACGTTTCCCTTGTGAAGAACGTTGTGTAGAGCAAACACTTTGATTCTGAATCATGAATCCGCAATGATTGGGTATGTTTGACCTGTAACCTCTTCCTCGGAGATTAGTTACAAAACACAGTTAAAGCTGTGCCTTGGGATTCTATTTTAACAAGGTTTATAATCGAGATATTGTAGTATAAAGGAGATACAGTACGTACGAATTGCATTGTCAAATAATGAACATTGCACATAAGACGAACATAACTTATTTATTAATGACAAAAATTTGGATAAATACCATTATTGACTTAAACGTCTGGTGTGATTTGCTAAGCTAATATGTTCCAAATGATTAATTTGTTGAGATATAACTCATTTATGACGCCAGCGTGCTGAAACTACGCGTTTCAACACTTCTTAAATAAGTTTTGTATTTTTCATTTGAAGATTTTATCATTCAAGTTTGCGATTATCATTTTTACACACCTAATGTCATTTTAGATGACATGGAACTAATATTTCGAATAGAGGTGCATTATCTTAGGAAGGTTGTTGAAGGACATTTCGAAGATTTGCCAAGGAAAATCTTGCCTAAAATATTAATATTCAGTTCGTAATATCTAAAATTTCAGTGATTTTGCAGATTAATCATTTAAAGTCCAAAATAATAGAATTTTTGTATATGGAACGCTTTTAAAATGATGAGCCACGTTACCAGTGTTGACATTAAAAATACCATGGAGACCGCAAAGAATTGTTCCGCTCAATTAATTTAGTATAGTGATGTTCTCTGTAAGTTTCTACTGCTTGATTGATGCATTACATTTTTAAGTTCAATAGGCTCCACTATTAATTACATCAATAGTAATTAATGTTTATTGTTTGTAAGAGTTACAAAACGATATCTCGCAAAGCTTTACTGAACTTCCAAATCAATTATATTTGTAAATAGAATAAAATATTTTCAGATTATTTATATCATAATATCCACCTTGTTGCCTTTTACGAAAATCTAATGTTTTGGCATTAGGCCGAAAATGGTGCAGCATTGTTGTGTATGGTGTGTTGTGAAGGACGTTTGTAACATGATTTTTTTTTGTGTTTATAGTATGTATCAGGTCAGAATTCGTTATCTCGTTAAGTAAAATTTTGGTAAACTTTATTTTTATATAGCCCAGTCTAGTAACTTTGGACTTCGGAAAGTCACGATTCGCCTGTAGCTGTTAAAATCCACACCCATGCCCCTGCCGGGACTCTAACCCGGGACCTTCGAGCCGATGGCCTACTGCCGCAGATCGCTCGGATATCCGGCCGGGGTTATCTCGTTAAGTGTACACTGAAATTCAATCAATATAATTGCTATAAATAGAATAAATGGAGAGCTAAAATGATAAATCATTTGACCTATGTTTTCATTTAATAAAATTAAAAGTTTTGGCACTAGATTAGAAAGAATGAGCACGTTTAAGATCATTATAGCGAAACTTGTATATGAATTCCTTCCATTGGCGTTGGTGGAGGGAATTCATAACATTTAATACAATAAAATATTGACTTATTGTGATGTTTACTTATATAATAGGCACGAATTTCAAACGACAGTAATCAGTGAAATTCCATAATAATAATGAGGATGCCGTAGCTTAATTGGTAGAGTGTTAGCTTAACAATCGCAAGATTCTTGAAATGACACGAGAAGTTTGGTTGAAGTTTTTTTTAACAAGTCATATCAGGCAAATGTTGGGGTGGTATCTTGAAAGTATACTTTAGCCAAGTTCTTTCCTACCATCTCAAATATCCAATGTTTTAGTAAGTCCCTAAGCGGGATAAATCCAATTTTAATTAATAACATGTTTTTAACTAGATTCAAAATGCCCTGAAACGAAGTGTCACAGACCCATATGGCACTCATAAAATGATTTTCTTGCACTAGACCATAAAGATTGAGGCAGTAAACTTAAATTAATCACATTATTTTGTTTCTTTCGGTGATGTGCTTGTGAACTATCCATATAAACTATTCGATTATAATATAGCGGAAATTTTCCATGGGCCAGATTAACTAATAAAAAAATATTGAAGATACCAAAACCAAGGGAAGACGTTCATAACAACACATTTATAGCCAACTGCACCTGACCACCGAAAATATTAATAATTTAAAGTAATCGCCTTTGCCGTAATGTATACTAATATCTTCAATCGAGATCAATAGAATAAGTAACTTGTCGAATTAGATAATAATAATAAAGAGCTCTTTTTTCCTAACAGAGTCGTTTTAACAAAGCTGAGGCAATGTGGCGTGTATAGTAAATAAAATAACAACACTCGACAGATAAAAGTGAGTTTGAGAAACAAAGGTCCGAAAACTATGCATAGGATCGCACAGTCGATTGAGCGTTTCATCGACTGAATGCTTCACAAAGCTTTGCAGCAAAAAATTTTCTGCATGACTAGTAGAAATCCTATTAGGAAAGTAAAAGCGAACTTTGCAAGGGACTGGTGTTCAATCTCGAATTGAACTAGTATTTAATGCATTGTGCTGAAATAACTATGTAAAAAAGCTACACATAGATAGGTTATTTATAGTCTTTAACTTGTTTCTGCTAAACTTGTGAAAATATAAATTATGATAAGTAAAGGTATCAAAAAATCACACAAAAGGAGTTTATTAAGGATATCAGTTGATTTCAATTCAATTTTACTGTGCGCCTATTAGGCATTTTCGGCTCAGGTCAGGAATATAAAAGTAACGCTTCGATCAGGGCCTAGTTTGAAGGTACTATCTCGCCATTTACATAACATGAGTGGGAAAATGAACTTATAATACTTTAATTTAAAATTACAGAAGAAGGACACTTATTTTTTTTTAAGTTATCAGTTGTGGACAGTTTTTATTCCGCCTTTGTATAATTTCAGTTCCCACCAAAAGAATCTGCAATACACTGCACAATCATTAACATTTTCATCTTGGTCATTGTATAAAATAATTCCTTTCTCCTTGTATTACGAACATTTCTTTCACTTTTATATCTCTGTTTCACTTTCAGGGCTGTGTCAGTTTATCTCTGCTACATCCCTATTGAACACGAAACAATGGAATGCATAACGAATTTGTTAAAGTATAAACCCTTTTATTATAAAGTAATACAATAAAAACGATGTGTCATTTTATTTAATAATACATTAATACCAAAAATATAATACTTATCTTACATTCATGCAGTCTAAAAAGGTATGGATGTACGTGTTTGTAATTATCGGTAAGATGTGTTTATCCAACTTTCTTTATAATGTTCTACAAAATCTAAAAGTTCTTTCTTAAGATAGTACTATGTATCAAAGTCAGTACTTTAATCCTAATATCTGAATGACTCTAATAATCATTCTATCAACAATTTATAACATTTTATGACGGTTACACACTGTCATCCATTTCCCCTCTCTTTTTTAAAAGCACAACACATAAAAATAAGCATTTTTCAAAATGTAACCATTAAACTGAAATAGTTCCGTGTTAACAATATTCAAAATTACTTTTAGCTTATTTGGTTTAGTTCAACATAAATAAAATTATTCTGTATCAGTATTTCCTAATACTCAAGGTCATTCAACCTTACATTTCTGAAACATAACTAGAAGAAAACAACACATTAACAAAATTATACACAGTTCAAAAAGATTACTCACAGCTCAAAAGGATTATTCACAATTCAAGACAGTGAAAAGTGCTGTGTCTAAATATAAATTCATCAGACACACATAGATATCACAATATTTATTCACAATGCAATGACCTATTTGTTTCATTAAAGGTACTCTATCTTGATAATAGTATTCAATGATTATCTTTTCTTTGTTTCACAGTTAGTTCATCCTTTGGAATTATTTAAATTTTTACAATATCAACTACTTCTTCTTCAAGTGTTTTCACTACTTTCACTTTCTCTTTTCTTTCTTTACCCTTTTTCTCTTTCTTCCTCTTTCTAGAGATGGATTTATTATCAACAAGATCATTTAGCTTCCGATTCAAAGATTTCTTTTCACCAGATTCCGTTACTTGAATGACTTAATTTTGATTCCGATTCACTGTTTCTAATTCATCTGGTTTCGTCAATTAACATTCTTTTTCTTCTTTCACATTAAGTTCCATTGAAAGTGATTTTTCTATTACAGAATCCTGTTAATCATCTACTTCAATAACTGTCACAGGTGTTGCTTGTAAATCACCAGAATTATCTAAATTGATAGAATTTTCCTAATTGGTATGCTTTATTGTCATAACTTCAGGTTGGAGTATATTAACTTCTAATATTTGTGTCAAATTATTAACAGATTCCTGAAGTTTGCTAAGATTACTTTCCAAAGACTCTATTTGAGATTTCAAATTATTAAACAATTCACTATCCTGTTCGCTTCTTGATTTTGATTCTGATTCATCTCTTGTTTCATTAAATGCTTTTACTTTTGACAGTTTCATTTTCACATGTCGCAGCCAACAATAAGCGCTGTCTCTAACCTGGGTGAAGTTTCGTTAAACCCTCTCTTCCTAAGATAACATAGGGCAGGGAATACTTGGATACCAGGAAAAGTAATTGATGTTTTTTTTGCATCAAGCATTCTGCATTTAATTTGGCTATCAGGTGGAGTTATCCACAAGTTTCTGTTCGAAGAAAGACATTCTCGGGAAGTTTTGTATATGTTAAACCTAACCTGCATTCAATTGTAATTCCAAGATATTATAACTTGTACCAGTATCCACTAGAGTTTTTATTTGGTGCTCTTGCAAACATATGGTGTTAAAAATATTTTTTTCTATAGAATATTGTGAACTAGATACTTGCCCTATCCAGATATCATCAACCGAGAGAGATGGATTGATTTCTTCTGAGGTAGTTGGAGTATAATCATTTTCTGCCGATGGTATTATCTCCTCTATCTTCTCCGATGTTGTATCACGTTTTTCTTCAGGCATTGCGGCTCGAAATGTTTTTTCGTTGGCAGTGTTTACAATCCTTACCAAATGCATGACATTTCTTAGGAAAATGCTTATACCCACAAGCTCTACACAGGAATTTATTTGGTTGTTGATTAGTAGTTCCTGATTTCTTCCATTTGAAATCCCTGTTCCTACAATCTACTATGTTAGTAGCATATACATTGTTGGTATGAAGAGCATTTGTTAATATTCTAATATGTATTTCAATAGCTTCGAACTGGATTCCAAGGTCAATAGCTTTATCAAATGTTAGATCATTGTAATGTAATATCTTTTTCTGAGTGATCCATCCAAAACATCTAGTACGATTTGATCCTTACTAGCTTCCTGCTCAAAACTGCCGAATGCACAGTTCGCTGCCTGTTTCTTAATACATTCAATACACTCTTTAATAGGTTGTCTTGGTTACTGTGAAACTTTATGAAATTTGAACCATTCTGCAGTTACGTTTGTTTCGCGGTGGACACTTTGCGTAAGATCTGTTCTAATTCCGAAAAGGTCATTTGTTATAGTTCTTTAGGTTGTATTTGTTCTTTAATCTTAGTATAGAATTTTGGACTGCAATACGTGAGCAACATCTATAATCTCTTCTCTGCCTTAACTTCATGAATATCACAAGAAAGAGCAAACCTTTCTAAAAAATTATCGATGCTCTCACGAGCTTCATCAAAAGTGTAGAAGCTAAACTTGCTATCAGCCATCGTGTGTATGCTATTTATGTAAATGTTTCAACCAGTGAACTTTCAAGAACGAGCTTTTCCGTAAATTAAGATCAGCATGATAAGTCCAATAGATAAATTGTTTACTGATTTAAGCATTTCATCATTATTTGCCCACTTCGATAACTAAGATTCATCACGTAGGTTAAATACATAGTTTCGATTCCCATCTATCGTTCGACACTTTGATATTTTCCATTGGCTCGCACAAAATATGAAGATCTGAAGTAACGATTCGTTATTTTGACTTTGAAATATATCTAAATTCATAAATTGTACTGAGATGGTCTATGAAAATGATCGCTACTCAGATTATCCGGAAAATCAATTAAATAAGAATAATATTGATTAGTGATCAATATAAAGCTACAATCGCTTAATAAACAAATGCCCATTATATTCTTAGTGAACCTTAATCTTATCATACGTCTTTATTATTGAAATCATTCTATAATCTTCCTTCAGTGTCAATGATGCTATCATTATTTTTGTAAACATGAACTTTTTTTTAACATGAACTTTTTTTGTAAATATGAATTTATCTATACAAGCATTTATATCCAATTCTAATATTTCTCATCATGAAATTTGATCTTTATGAACCATATTTACCTATATTGGTTTTCTTGTCCATACACATTTATAGACCAAAGGAAAACTGTATTATACGTATTAAAAACTTGAATAGTCGTTTTCTCCATATGAACTCCATTACGTTATAAAACAAAATCTAAAAGTACTCTCTTAAGAAAGTCACATGTGTCAAAATCAATACTTTAATCCTAATATCTTAATAACTCTGGTAATCATTCTGTCAACAATTTATAACATATTATTACAGTTTCATACTATCATTGATAGCGTGTTATTTCACCGGGGAATGTATTCTTCAATGCCTGCTCTATCAAACGGTGTGCTGAAATAACTTTTTTTTAAATTATAAGAGATGTTATAAGGCAATTAAAGTCGAAAAGTATGTTCTAAATGTCAGAGAGTGAAGCGTGGCATCGCTCTTAACATTTCCTTTCCTTTGCTTGAAACTTATTTACAAGGATTAGAATAGGAATCCAAGGATTAGAAATTTGAGAAATAATAAATCACTTGATTAAAGAGTCACTAACATTTTAGGTGGCACACACTAGGAGATTTTAGTTGCTCAGCACCGAAATGGATTTTAAATAAACAGCTGCATGTTGTGCTCTGATTTTCTAAATATCTTGGTAAATTTTGAAATTTGGGCCATTTTAGTAACTAATTCATTCGGCCCGTCTCGATTCCACTAGTTGCACACTGGACGAAATGCACAATCTAGCTGTGCAAAATTCCAAAATGAAGTTGCTTGGAATTGCACCCATTGTAATGAGTTACAAAGAAACCACAGATGACAGTAACAACAGTAGAAAAATATGACGTTCTGCAGGGAAATGCGTTTGCACGTATAAAAGACTGGTTATGATACAGCAGCAGGTATTACTAATGGTGGTCATATTTAGAGGGTCAAAGTTAACCCATCGTGCTCCAAGTCTGCTCGACTGTTATGAAACGAGAACTACTGCATTTTCTGCTGCAGGGATGTACTGTTATTGAAATAAAATTTGACTGCAAAATTAAATGAGTGTACCACAAGTAGCACTCGTACAACATCCAAAGATGCTTTTCGTACACAAAAGTATGTGATATTCTATATTAATGGGAAAACAATAAATCTATCCACCTATATCCACCGCGAAATATGTTTATGTACAATAAATGAATGTTCTCTTATGCACTAATAGTGACATTAGCTACAGCAAACTGCAACCTGATGATGTGTTTAATCATTTTAGATACGATGTCTATATCCCGGAGAGAGTTGTTTCATATTTGGCGTGAACCCTAACAGCCCTAACAGCCAAAAATTCTGCAGTTGCAATATATGTCTGGAGCAGA
>JAGDQP010042645.1:0-16481 GCA_022664845.1 Lepisma saccharinum
TATATATATATATATATATATATATATATATGTGTGTGTGTGTGTGTGTGTGTAAGAGAGAGAGAGGGAGAGCGCAGTCGCAGCACAAGGGGGGACAGCGAGCGGGTATTAAAACTGAAAGGTTCTGGAATATGGCCATAGTCTTCAGGCCTAATACCAACGGAGGTATTAAAGCAAGTTCATATCTTAGTTATTTATTTCGTCTTGTTTTACATGGTGAAGTTAAAACCATCTCAGTTTTTACTTACACTTAACCATCAATAAAGTGTAATTAAAAGTTCCAGTAAAAAGCAATAATAATAAATCTATATACAAATGATCAGGATTAGGATTTTTAGGTGAGCACCTTCTTCTTGTAGAACAAATTACGAGTATCTGAAATGAACCAGTCTGTGAAATGTTCCCTCCAGTTGAAAACTGAGGCAATTTTTCAGCACTTCTTTTTTCTTTTTTGGGTTCTTTATTCCTTTTTCGCACCACTCTCACTATAATCCCATTTTCTCCCCTTTCACTGCTACTTTTATATATTTTTCACAGCACATTTTATCATTTAATTTACATTTGAATTTCATTTGGACTGCAATTTGTATTACGTATCATGATAGTGAACACGGAATTGATGGCAAAGTACACCTGTAGTAACAATGTATTCCACTCGCTAGCACTTGATAAAAGTTCGCTTTATTTAAATTCAGGCAGTGAAAGGAAAAGTGGTCTAAGTCATTTTTTTTTAAATATTGAGTTAAGGTCACATCTGTATTCTCCATATTATAATGACCCCTGGTATTTAATTTAGCGCACCCTAGCCTCAATATTTTCCACTCAAAGAGGAGAAAGAAACTTATAGGAAACAATTCCCACAAGGGCCGCAGTAACTGGCACCCGCCACTAAAACTCTATTGATACTGAGCCTGAAACAGAATCATACGAATATCAACACACACGACTTCATTTACTAGATAGTATAGGGCCATTAGGGCCAGGATCCAATATAAGACCCCACTCTTTTGAGTTAGTAGCGGTCACACTCAATTTGCCACTTACACTATAGCACAAGGCCGTAATATTTCCAATGTCCTTATAATTATAGTATTCTTAGTATCAAGAAATCAGAATTTGCATTTGCTGAAATTTTTAATGTACTTCTTTTTTTTTCTTTTTTTTTTGTCAAATAAGCCGAATGGCATCAAACAATAACAATCCAGTAATAACTGTACAAGTATTTCCTTGAAACATCTAACTATATACGTATATAGGAAAAGCAATAGCAAAATAACAATTAGTTCCTTCAACTGAAATATGCAGCAAAATCAATTTTCGTAAACATATACTTCACTAGATTGGCCTGGCAATTATATTAAGTACCGAGACACACACTTTTGCCGAGAAGTACAGCCTTTCTAATTAGCCTATGCCAATATAATTTAATATTCAATCTTATTAGGTATGTAATTGAATAACCTCGGAATACGAGCTGATAGTTAAACCCAGTAACAACTCGACACTTGATTTCTAAACATAATATATAACAAATACCGAATTCAGTAATTCCGATTTTACAGTCAGAATTCAATACATCGATATACAAGAGAACGCAAAATTCCTAATAGCCAAATACTCGTACCAAATAATTGTAATAAACATTCGCCCAGTACTTAACGTAGCTAAACTAATTCTTTTAGAACTGGCCTTGAAGTAATTTCCATCATACGTGACTAGGTGGAAATTTATGGAATACCAGAGCAACTGGCAGTTAATTTCAAACAAAAAGGAAAAAATAACGAACAAACAAGCAATAGCTAACCTGTTATAGTTTAAATTCTGCATCCATACCAAAATGGCGTCCCATTTCGGTATTCTCCGTGAGCACATGTTTCAGTACCATAGAATCATAAATTGAAGAACACATGCTGGTTTTGAAATCACCTCATACTACCATTCTACTTCAACCAATTATTTCCTCAGTAGACTGGATCCCAAAAATATTTATGGTCGAATGCTAATACTGCCATTGACTAATTACAGAATAATAAACACACAGTTCTGATTGACTTCGCTAATGGCTGCCAAAGACACGTCGAGTTAACACTATCTCGGCTCTTTCATACACACATTTGACCAGACCAGATTTACACGTTCGACCCTTTCATGTCAAAAATCCATCTGCTAGCTCAACTTGGGCTGAGGCTCAGGCCTTCATCCTCGGTACATTTTCATTTCCTCCCACCAGGTGGAGTAAATATCAATCAGTAACAAATTCTATTTATATTCTTTCCAGGTGATTGTAAATTTACGTGAAGAAACTGTGGTGTAATACCGCAACTAAATATAGACATTACACATTACAGCCTCCCACACTGAGTACAATAAATTCAAAAACTCACTCACTCAAAATTTAATTATTAATATGGTATAACAATATTCTCACTCATAGCGAATAACAATCATAGTGTAATTGATACCTTTGAGCAATTGTATTGATATTTGACAAAAAAATTCATTATCACAGAACATTCCAGACAATACAACAAATCAATTCCAAAACCTACCTCCAAATAAATTCTAAAATGCATGCATATTTATAATTTAAAAAAAAATAAAGTCCCCACATATATGACTCCACAACAAAAACCAATCACCACATACTAAGCTGGTACCCAGCAGCTACACATACTCAAATATGAACCAATATACTCTCCGGTATACATCCATTCAAAACAATTCAATAGATGTATTAATTACAATAATATAGCCAATAAATATTGTTTATACCAAACATCGCATACACAAATACTCTTATACCAAAATATTCCAATAATTCAAAAGCTAAATGTAAATTCATAATAATAAACAAATACACATAAAAAACGCATTCCATGCAATAATCAAACCTGACTTCCATAATATTCATGAATCGTTACAAAAATAATAACTCCACATGAGATATCGGACGGATATCCATAATAACTTCGAATTTTCTTAGCTGTGGTTGACAAACATCCAGAATACGATTTCATTCTCAAATTCCATTCCCCAGATTACAACAGCAAGAGCATGCGGTAGAAGCGCTCACGATCACACATCACAGCTACCTCAAGCTACGAGATCGAAAAATGGGCACAATATTCAAAACATAAATATGACACTTCAATAACCATTTCTTACGTACTACCACTTATGCATTCCTCCGCTCTCTAAAACGTTTAACAAAATTAACATGCACCTTTCTGACGTCACGCACAATATCAACAGAGTGCTCTAACAAGGTATCGGCTGTTAAAAATTATCAATGTCAAAAGATCCTTCATATACATATGCCAAACTCTTGGTTATCTTATCCTTTAAGGAAGATTTAACATGAGTACGGACCATTACTTGATCATTGATCTGATACGAAACAGGGATCCGACGTTGGTCGTATAGTTTCTTACGCCGAAGCCATACCTGCTGGATGTTGCACATCGCATTCACCCATACATTGGGGCCAAGATTTTCCTTCTTAAGTACATCAATCTCCCATTCTATGTCTAAAGGATCATTGACATAATACCTATAAATCATATCAAAAAGAGGGACCTTAGTTTCGGTATGGCATTCACTGTTTAGGGAAAACTCGATGTTAAGTAAATGCCTGGCTGCTCCAGTTGGACTGAAGTCCATTACAATAGATTCTACAGGACTGTTTAAACGACCCTATGTACCGTTGACTACAATTAGCTGGATAATTATACGGACTGAGATTAATGTCCCGTATACCATGACTAAACAAAAAGTCTCGGTACATACCGGACGTATACAAGCTTGCATTATCTGAAAAAATCGAATTAGGAAAACCTCGATGACATATGATTTTAAACATTTTATCAACAATAACCTGACAGTTTACTCCATGGCTCAAGTATAGTTAGCTTAGAACACCCGTCGACAATAAGAATATATTCAAATGGGCCGGATCTCGGGATCCTTCCGATAATATCGGTATACCATACGCCATTGATTACCTTTTCAAATTCAGAGATTAACAACCCCTGACTCTTTTGATTCGACCTTTTGGCCTTCTGGCACTAAATACAGGACGTAACATATTCACCTATTTGCTGTGCCATCTGATCCTAAGTGTATCTAGAGCTGATTTTTCGTAAAGTTTCCAAATAGCCCCTGCAGTGGTGTCCCCCACTGATCATCATGATAAGAACTGATGATACTTCTAATAAGATATCAGGGAACGCAAACCTTCACAGGGTTAATATGAGCCCTAGTTACTTTACACAAAAGTCCATTCACCAAACGGTAGCCCTGAACCTCTTTATTAACCCTCAGCTCATTCAAGATGACAGACAACTCAGGGTCGGAAGCCTGATGTTCCTTGATCTTCAAGGTAGGTTCCATAGGTTTGTCATGATAAGGTTCATATCTGCCTCACGCTTACCGATATAGGTTTCCCCAATAGCGTAATCGAATGGATTATACATTCGACTAATAAAATCCGCTGTTACGTTCTTATAGCTAGGCAAGAACTTGATTTCGAAATCAAACTGTAGTAAACGCTTACTCAAGCTACAATATTTACTCATTCGCTTCGGGTTAGACAGAGTCAAGTCAATGCCCTATTATCACCGTATAAATCGAATTTATCGAATAAATACGCTCCAAACACTCTACGATGGACAATAATACAAGGTTAGAGATATTTTTGAGTATATCATGTTCCCTAAGCTTCCTAGAATAGAAGGCAACAGGAACTATATTTCCCTCATGATCACTATGTGCTGTGAAGCCAGACAAAGAGTACTTGGGGTTGTCAGTATAAACGATGAATTTTTTGACAAGTCAGGTAACTTAATAACTACATTATCGCAAATCTCAGACTTAATACGATCTAACGCAGCCTTAGCCTCCTAATTCCAAACAAACTTTTCCTTTACACTTTTTAAACGAGTAAGAGGATTAATTATATCTTGAAAGTCCGATACGAATTTGTTCACAAACTGAAGCATGCCTAACAGGCGCAATAAACCTTTTCTGGTACGAGGTGCAGGAATATTTCTAATCGACCTTAAACTGTCTTCATCTATGTACATATTACCATTCTAAACTAAAAATCCTAGGTACTTGACCTCGGTTACAAAAAGTTTTCACTTATCTACTGACAATGTAATATCTCGATTTCTAAGTCGAGTCAAAACTTCCTCAAACACCTTTTTATGTTCTGAGACAGATTTATTTACGAGAATTATGTCGTCAAAGTATCAATTAGCACCAACATTTTATAAATCATAAAGCGTACCTATCATAATCTCAGATAACGCATAACAACCTGAAATTAGCCCATATGGAAGGAAATTAAATTCCATTAATCCACGGTGGGTTACAAAGGCTGTATACGGTTTCGACCTCTCAAAGAGGGCTTTTTGAAGACAATCTTAAATCCAAAATATTATAGACAGACTCATGACTGAGGGACGTCATCACATCTTCCATCACTTAAATACATCATATCGAACAGTTGGTTCGATACCACATATGATCATATTTATCAATAGGGATTCGTCTATCTCCCCATACAGCACACTAAATGCATCAGTAACATTGTTTACAAACTCAATTGAGGATTCATGTCGGTATTGTAAACGAGAAACGAACCTATCATTAAAATCGCGAAGTTCTATACCAGATACAAAACGAGAAATAATTATGTTGCATATCCGCAACCAATTCCTAGAAATTAAGGAAAGTAACAGGTTATTTAATTAGCAATAAACTTTCGTCAATACACCCATCAAAACAACGTAAGTTGGGAACAATTTCAATTTGGTAATCCCATATACAGAAAGCATAAATTGAAACAATTTGTTTATCTCCCTTTCATTACATGCTGGTACTAAATGTAAATAATCGTAAAATGTTTTTGAAGGTGCATCGACAACTAGTTTGTTCAATGAAATGGGCGATTACTAAAAACTTGTTCCCGCAAAAGCCACGAACCCAGGAGTTTGTGATGTTGCTTGACCTAGGTCACTAACACGATGCATACTTTTATCTTCAGGGCTGCCTGTATTTACAAGTTGCTTGCTGCTAGTATCTAAGTTCCCAGCTGGAGGGTAAAACAAACCAATTGAGGGACTGCGAGTTCACGTACAAGTGGATTATTGACCTCGGTTAGCAGTAACCAATACATCAGCTGTTCACGAAGTGAGTTCATTCACTGGAAGCAGTAATAACAACTTATTTCTCGCAGACTGTAATGCTATAAACTTTCCATGCATTTCAGTCTTTTCAGGAAAACTCCAAACATTGATATTTTTACCATTACTTTTATTGCTTAAATCTAATGGCAATTCTCTTTTACACTCATATTGATTTAAAGTAGTAGTAGGAACTGAAATTAACATTTCTAGTCGGGATATGACCGGGTAATCCGGAAGTGGATCGGTCAAGCAGACCTTCTCACATCGTGCCATCCCCTCATTCATACCGTCAAGTCGAACTTGACCATCAACTAAGACGCTACTGGCGTCTTCAAATTCATCTATTCTCTATTCATTCATTTTAACAAGTGTACAATTCAGAATTATACAGATAATGTTAGTCAATATTAGACACTATATAAGCATATAACTACACACCAAGGTAAACTTCCATTCAACCTATTTAAGTACAATGGTGCATTGTTGAGTTAAGATCATCGTTTATTACTCGAGTGTCAGTAATGCTTTACATTAGCTACTTCTGCGTCCTTCGAGCGTCCTCATTTGCGTTATTTTGCATAGTTCTATAACACTGGTGCGCCTGGGTGAATTGATGGTATCAGGGTTAGAAAATACTTTCTCTATTTCATTCATCATTACTAACATGGATTATTGTAACTTAGCCTTTAGTAGAAAATCAAAAGTAAATACAACATGTGCAATTTTTGCAATATATAAGGATATTCGGGCCAGCGACTTAGAACTGGGTCATTATTTGGGATGGATACATTGCAGAATAGATGCAAATTCAAGGGAAGATAAATTTAAGAACCCCACTCAGAAGGAAGTACAAAGTTGACCTCCGAATAAATTGCCATTTTTCTTAGGTTTGATTTGATAAGATAGCATAAACATCTTACATTTTATGTCAGGTTTATTACCAATATCCAGATACGTCCTTGTATACATTAGAAGCAATACCTGTTGATACTATTTGCAATTTGTAGAACGAGTCTATCATCTATAATCCTACCCACATGATTCAAGGTTGTTAGTGGCTCCTTACACTCGCATCACCACTTGATTTTCTATCATATTCTGCATTATATGCACCCAAAATAATGCAAATCAAAACGTTAAAACTATAATCAGTAATTCTTTATAGTAACTACTTCTGTTATATGGTGTTAAATGTATTTCGAATGCTATCTGCATTATTTTGGATGCCTAAAATCAAGAATGTGATGCTAAATCAGGAAGAAGCATGAGAATAAGGTCATGTTCAAGGGAGTATGTCTGTCCCTCCACTCACATCACCTTTTCATTTGGCATCACATTCTGCATTGCGTGTATCCCAAATAATGCAAATATCTAACATAGGAAATACATTCAATATCACAAAACTTTAATTCATGACCCGCCGCACCCGACAGCTAATTTATCATATGTACGCTCTATACCGGTCATTCTCTTGCAAATAATTATCACATAGACTTCTATAAACATGTAGCGACAGTCTACAATCCAAAAAATTGTTATTAAAGGCCATGCATCCTTAATATTTCCTTAAATGCACAGTAAAATTGATCAACATAACAAACACAGCTTCATGCGAATGAATAACAATTGCACCACTTTGTTTTATGAATCATGCATATTTTGATTCAAAAATCATGGATGCAATGTTGAGAATTAAGGTTTACTTTATCTACTCCAAATATCCAACATCCTATTGACCAATATTACACGCTCTGCAGCATTAGATTTCAAAAAATATTTATCACCGATACTTCCATACGAACCCGAAATGTAGCTAATCAAAAATAGTACGACAACTACACAATAGTTATTAATTTGTAAAAAATGCATTACAGTTGATTCCGATACGGATATGTTGGTATGTCGAGGAATACTAGTGGGGACACAGTTATATGACATTTGTTTCAATTTTTGCCTTCTTTTACTGTAAGTTAAGCTATAGTAGGTTATAAAAGTCAGACTCGGTTACTTTTTTTTTACATGTATGAACTTCTCACAGTTGACAATCAGTTACTGCTAATCTTCACCCGTGGAGGAACCTCATTTAGTCTCACTTATATCTACGTCTTTTACTTTTATTACACTGTTTTTTGATTCCAAAACTTATTATAATTTGCGTTTCAACACCGCTACAAATTTAGCCAACTAAACTCCACTTCAAATATCCACCACACTATTATACAATATTACACCCTCTAAACCACTATTTTTTAAAATATTTATCACTGATATTCCATAAGCACAATACGAAATAAAGCTATCCAAAAACGGTACGACAACCACACGATATAAATTAATTCGTAAAATATACACTCCCGTTGTTTACGAAACGGATATTGTGGCACGCGGAGGAACACTAATGGCGTCACACTGGTATGGCATTTTTTTTTTCAGTTTTTGCTTGCTTTTACTGTGAATAAGTTAAGCTCTAGTAGGTCAGGTTAGGTTTGAAAAATCAGGTTGAGTTAATATATTATATACACACACTGTTCACAGTTGACAATCAGTTACTCCTAATCCTTACCCGTGGCGGAAGCTCACATAGTACCACGTATATCTACGTCTTTCACCTTTATTAAACTGTTTCATGATTCCATACTCTAATTTGCGTTTGAACACCGCTACACACTTTCTTAACATTATCTTTCTTCCGTAAATTTTACTTTCTTTGGAGTTGCACCCTATTGACCATTATTACACGCTCTGTAACACTAGTTTAAAAATAAAATATCACTCACACTTCCATACACACTGGCCAAAATGTAACTATCCAAAAATAGTACGACATCCACACGATATTAATTAATTCGTGAAACATACACTCACCGCTACACACTTTTTTAACATTATCATTCTTCTGTAAGTTTTACTTTTTTTGAGGAGATAAAGTAATCCGAACCCTTGTAGAGTTTAGAAGATGGGTTAGTAAAGGGCAGGTTAATTTTTCTTTTTGTTATTCGCGATGCGCATGACGTTTAATACTCACCCCACGCGGTCGCCTCCAACGCGGAAGCAGTCAAATAGTACTAAATACTTTTCGCTCTTTTACACTAATTTCATACTTCAATGAATCGAAACGTTATATTTTCCGTTTCAACATTTCCACACATGTTGCAAATAGGATGACGTACCAGTAATGAACCATGAGCCTGTGGTTGACCAAGAACCGAAACAAACAGCAATAATAGACTTTATATTGGATCCAGGTGAACAAAGTACGTTTTATAATGCGTTTTAATAGTGTAGTACACAAACGATGTTTAATTAGGATATGTGTTGTTCCCCCACATCAAGTAAACTGTCTATGTGTATCTGGAAGAGATAATGATAAAATGAATTGTATGGGCGGTAACAGCACTATGGCTTACGCCCTTCCCGATACGGGGGAAGCCCCTTATCTTTGTCACGTCTAAAAGTAACTGTTAACTAAAATTATAAAATCATATAAAAGCTGAAGATGTACCAGGTGTATGCATAAGTTTTTGCCGGTTTTTGTGGTAAAGAAAACACGTTATTTTCAAGGGAAATTAATTTTGTTTTATTCAAAATATTGGCCATCGGCTTCTACACATTTCGCCCATCTTTCAGGTAATTGATGCATACTATGCCAGAAAAACTGCTTGTTTTTGCGGCAAACCATTCGTCGAGTCATTTTCCAACGTCTTCGAAATTGCTGAAGTGCTGCTCTGCGAGCGCGTGCCCCATTGATGCGAAGAGGTGATAGTCAGATGGCGCCAGGTCTGGGGAGTACGGCGGGTGCGGAAGGATGTCCCATCCAAGCGATTTCAAGGTGTCTTTCACTGGTTATGCTGTGTGATACGACGCATTGTCGTGTAACACAATTACTTTGCCATGTTTTCGGGCCCATTCCGATAGTCTTTCGATCAGTGCGTGATTTAAATTAATCATTTGTTGGCGATACCGTTGTGCATTAACGGTTTCGCTGGGCTTCAAGAGTTCATAATACAGAATACCGCTCTGGTCCCACCAGACACAAAGCATGGTCTTCTTGCCGAAACAATTTTGCCTTGGTGTTGAAGGATCGGCTTCGCCAGGTTAAAGCCACGATATTTTCCGCTTCGGGTTTTCAAAATAAATCAATTTTTCGTCACCCGTCACAATTCGATACAAAAAGGATTTTCTTTCGTGGTGTTGAAGCAGCATTTCACAAGTGACTTTGCGAATTCCCATTTCACGTTAATTCAAATCGTGTGGGACCCATTTACCCAGTTTATTGATCTTCCCCATTGCTCGTAAACGTCTACTGATTGTTTCTTGCGACACATTTAATGCTTTTGTCAATTGCTGTTGAGTTTGAGTTGGGTCATCCTCCAATAACACCTGCAATTGCTCGTTTTCGCACTTCTGTGGTGTACCAGAGCGCGCACTGTCTTTCACATTGAAATCACCACTTTTAAATTGTCGAAACCATGTCTCACATGTTCTAATCGATGGAGCATGTTCACCATATGCTTCTACCAGCACACGATGACTTTCAACAGCCTTTTTCTTTTGATTAAATAAGAAAAGCAATGCGTGCCGCAAATGTTCTTTTTCAGGCACAAACTTCGACATGATCACTGAACGATAAAACAAATACGCTAGTGTTTGGCGGACTCAACATGTGTGTGTTTGTAGTTTAATGTCAGACGAACAAAATGACGTATGTGTCAAGTGAATACGCTGCTTACTTTTCGCTGCGCCATCTCTTAGGTAAACCGGAAACTACTTATGCATACACCTGGTAAACTATCTTCAGAAAAATAAAATTGTGGTAAAAACGAAAGATGTATAGCGTCTTTAGCATAAAGGGTAAAAACGTGAAGGCTGTAAATGGGCCTTCAAAAAAATAAAATAATACTACATAAAACTTAACAGCTAACCAACACAATCATCTCAGATACACGAAGATAAACCTGTCTCATGAACGAACATAAGAACTCTCCGAAGCATACTGGGTTCATCCCCTAACAATGACCCCATATCATTGGGGATGTTATAACGTTGTCTGAGATGATCATATCCAGGACAATCTAAAAGCACGTGACGAATACTTAAAACCACATGGCAACTATTACAATGTGGTGGATCCAATTGTCGTAACATGATATCAGTGTGTCAGGCAACTGTGGCCTATACGTAGACGAAAAAAAGTACTTCTTCACGCCTACTATCTCGGCAAGATGTTGTCCATGGAGCAACAATTACCTTAATTTATTTCAATTTATTAACAGCTACGTCATCCAATCGTCGCTGCCATTCATTCCGTGTAACTTATCTATAATATATCATCATGTCCTGAAATGGGACATGCTGAATATCAATGTTAGCTCCTAAAGAGGCCTCACGAGCAGCTCCGTCTACCAATTCATTACCATGGATACCAACATGACCAGGAAAGACAACCTCACCACCGGCAGAGCAGATGGCGTGTGTCTTACATTGAATATCTTGCACGAGCGGATGTTTAGAACACATATTGTCTAGGCTTTGAACAACACTCTTCGAATCTGTAAAACAAGGATGCGGTTGAAACCCCGAACAAGACTAAAATCCAAAGCCTTTAAAAGGGCATATAGCTCAGCAGTAAAAATACTAACTTTGGGATTAAGACAAAATTGGCGGGCTTCCCCATCTACAACAAACGCGCATCCAACAGATTCATCGGATTTGGATCCATCGGTAAAAACAGAGATAAAACGTGGGTACTGACTCTGCAACGTAAAAAAACGTTGCTGGAATTCAATCATGGACGTCTCCGATTTCTTGAAACTTGACAGAGAAATATTAATCCGTGGGCGGGCAAGTGTCCACGAGGGACAGAGACTAAAGCGGACAGGAAAGACAGTTAGGCGGTCTGCATTGAGATTTTCCAACAACTCTGATGCTCGGATGCCAAGTGGTCGGGTAGCGTGACCACGGCGTTCATATAGGCCTAGTTGGACTGGGTATATTACTAAGTTATGTGCTGGGTGGCCTGCTAAAGATGAGATCTTAGCAAGATAGGGCAGCACATGATACATCATGTGGATCTCGAGCGGTGGTTCGGCGGCATCGACACAAAGACTGGTCACAGGACTTGTGCGATACGCGCCAGTGGAGAGTCGGATTCCAGCATGATGGACGCTGTCAAGTGTACGTAAAATAGAAAAGCGTACAGAGGAATATGTGTGACAACCATAATGAAGTTTAGATAAAATGAGTGCGCGATAAAGGCGCAACAAGGTTGTACGATCAGTACCCCAAGCGGGACTACTTAAAACACGTAACAAATTCAGAGCTCTGGTACAGGAAATTTTAATTTGGCGAAGGGGACTACACCAATTTAACATCTTGTCAAATAACAGACCAAGGTATCGTACCTCTTCGACGAGCTGGAGTGGTCTGTCCCCAAGAAAGAGGTCCGGATCCACAAAACAATTTCGTTTACGACAAAAGTGTACACAGACTGTCTTCGTAGGTGAAAAACGAAAGCCAGTCTGGTGTGACCAGTCAACAAGACGATTAAGCGTCAGCTGGATCTGCCGGGCTGCGAGGTTGATATTCGCAGATTTACAGACAATCGTCAAGTGGTCAACATATAAGAGACCGTGCACAGTAGGTCGAATACAAGCCATAACATTATTCACCGCAACAGCAAACAGTGTTACACTCATCACCCTCCCTTGAGGTACGCCATTCTCCTGTAAATAACGCTCTGAGAAACGATCACCAACACGGACACGAAAATAGCGATCGCTAAGAAAATTTGATATAAAATGAGCCATGTGGCCCCTAATGCCCAAGACAGTAAGCTAGCGTAATATCCCATATCTCCAGATGGTATCATAGGCCTTCTCTAAGTCAAAGAACACAGCGAGAACGTGTTCATTCCGGAGAAATGCGTTCTGAAAAATAGACTGACCTGACAAGATGGTCGACAGTTGAGCGATATTGGCGAAACCCACACTGATCATTAGAAAGCAAGTTGTTATGCCTAAATACCACGTTAGGCGTCGGTTTATCATTCTCTCTAGTAGCTTACATACGCAGCTAGTGAGAGCAATGGGCCGGTAACTTGCGGGGTTTAGTTTATCTTTGTCACGTTTCAGAATCGGGATTACAATAGTTTCTCGCCAAATATTAGGGAAGCTATCAGTCCTCCAGAACTGATTATACAGGTTTAGCAAGAAGACTTTTCCTTGGGATTGAAGGTGTCGCAGCATTTCATAATGTACATCATCCTGTCCAGGGGATGTGTTTCTAACATCCCGCAAGGCAGTTTCAAGTTCCCACTCAGTGAAAGAGACATTATATTGTTCGAAATTATTAAAGTGAAACCGTAGAGGTATTATCTCTGCCTGTAGTTTAATGTGTACGAAAATATCACTATAGTGATGAGAGCTGGATATTGCTGCGAAGGCTGCTCCAAGAAGATTAGCTATATCTTCTGGGTCAGTTTGCAAGACTATATCTTCTGCTTCAGAGCAGTCAGTGGCTCGGAGCGACAGTTGCCTTGCAAACGTCTGACTCGTTCGCACACGTCTCGAATTGGCGTTTGTGAATTAATGGACGATACGTATTCACGAAAGGATGTACGTCGAGTTTGTTTCATGAGACGTCGAATATAACCTTGTGACTGTCGAACTGCATTCAAATTTGCCGCTGTAGGATATCGATTGAACACCCGTAGAGCGCGACTGCGCCATCGCCGTGCTACCTCGAGCTCATTGTTCCCCCGGGGAACAGAACGCCGACGGGGCGTTCGGCCAGACTGTGGGATGGAACATTTGGCAGCTCCCAGAATTTCACGGTTTAAGTACTCAACCGAATCATTCAGGGGTAAATCTCCTTGATCAACTAGTTTGACACGAGGTGCATATTTAGTCCAGTCAGCACGCTTCAGATGTCAATGCGGTAATTTGCGTGGTGTTTGATAAAGGTTTAAAAAGTCTAAAATTACTGGGACTACTACACACATAGACCGTCATATACACGCCATGCCAGCATGGGTGCAACAACTGCACTGCAGAGAGACAGATCTATCGCGGAGTACGTGCCACTTGCCAAATTAAAATGCGTGTTATCACCAGTATTTAATAAAATAAAATTTGAAGCGTCAATAAAAGATTCAAGTATTCTCCCGCGGACATCTATACGAACATTACCCCAAATAACGTTATATGAATTAAAATCTCCAACTAAAATGATAGGTAACTGCTGCAAGAGATTCTGAAGGTCAAGGAGCGTAAAGTCTTGTTCCCATGTGATATATAAATTCAGGATTGTAACATGCTGCTCAAGGTGGACGCGAACTGCAACCACCTGTAGGTTCGTAGCAATGTGGACAGGTGTTGAATACAACGTGTCAACAACACCAATTGCAACACCGCCACATGCGCGACCAGCAGTTGGAAAATATGTGCGATATAGTGTATAGTTCTTCAACAGCACAGATTCAGTTGTTTTAAACTTTGTTTCCTGAATGCAAACGACAAAAGGGGAAAGATCTGATAACAAGACTTTCAGTTCTTCATAGTGGGAATGAAATCCGTTAAGATTCCATTGGAGCATAGCCATGGGGATTAAGATCAAGAAAAATATTACCTTCTAAGTCGAGGTTTATTAAATTTCCCTCCCTTTCCGACTACAGTAAACTCCGAGTCCATCAGATCGTCCTCAATCATATCTGATTTGATTGATGAACTCGGCGCATTAAGGACTGGTGGAGAAATTTGATGTGCTAGTTGAGTAGCAAGAACAGTAGTTAGACGTTTGATGCTCGTCGCTAGTGGTGACATAAGCCTACATGATGAAATTTTACTGGCACGAAGAGTAGATACAGCGCGTGGAGTCCTAGAAGACTGCACAGGAGACATTTGTCTCTCAGCATGCATCGGCGTAACTTGATGAGTCGCTGAGGCTGTGCGATTGCTTGGTAATTTATCAGACTGAGGTCTCTCAGTCTGAGTTGATACATCAACTGTCTGTGTGCCAACCGAGACAGTTTTAACTGGCAGTCGTGCTGCTACCGTGGAAAACGCACCAGATGGAAGGGTGCACTGAGACTTTCGGACTCGACGTTTGCAGCACCAGCTCTTTTAATCTCAATCACCATCAGCTCTCTAATGCGTTTTTCTTCTTTAAATACCGGACAGTCACGCGACCAGGCCGTGTGATCACCCTTGCAGTTAACACACTGAGGTTTCAGTGATGTGCAAGGATCCGCACCATGGCTACTGGTACCGCATATTGCACATACAGCAGAGGTCGCCTTACACGACGTGCTGGTGTGTCCATAGTGCTGACATTTAAAGCAGCAGAGCGGACTCGGCATATACGGACGAACAGGTAAGCAATCTTCACGTCTTTGGGGAGCTGTGGCATGGCAAACGTCAAAATTAACGAACTCGTGGGTTGCAGTTTTCCACTCTTTCTAGTTTTAATGCGCCTAACATTTACTACACCTTGGCTGGCAAGTTCATCCTTAATCACTTCTTCAGGGACATCTTGCAAGTCCCAACAAGATATTACGCCCTGACTATAATTTAGTTGACAATGCGGTTCAACTTGAACCTCGAATTGTCCTAGGGTCTTAATTTTCAAGAGAATAGTTGACTGTTTGTTATTAGACGTCTCCACGAGCAAGGTGCCGTTCCAAGGCTTTTTAACATGTGCAAGTTCGCATGCTATATAATTCAGTTGTTTTTGTATAATGAAAGGGGATAACCCCTTCAAACCACCTGGATTCTCTGCTTCATTCTTTACCTTAATTACAAGATATCGTGTGATAGTATCTGGAAGAGACGTTGCGCACAATAAGAGGACTGAGTTAAAAATAATAGACTGTGGATATCTACTATAAAGTACAGTGAAATAATATAATTATTTTATTTCTTTGTTTTTCAGGGAACAATCTATATAGAAAGAATGATCTACAGTGCACCTCTGGTTAACTACTAGTGCAATGTTGTCTATTGTCTTGCCAATTGTAACAAATGCGAGCTGCTGTTTCTTTTACTTATTCTGTTCTTGCATACACTTGCCATTTTTTTCTTATTCGGTCAACCATTAGTACAATCACCATATTACATTTTAACTGTATCTTTTTGCGGGTATAGAGTAAAGTGAATCACAGAAGTAGCTGAAGATTTATTGTACATGCAACAACGTAAGAAACGTGTGCACCTTAAAGTGTATTAGTTCCAAAACTATAAAGAAAACCCAATGACATCTATTCTGTACGAGAAAGGTTAACTGATTTTACTTTATTAA
>JAGDQP010042646.1:0-16480 GCA_022664845.1 Lepisma saccharinum
TTTTAACCATTCGTGTTCTACAAATAAGCAGTAGATACTTTGGAGCAACTTGAGTTTTCTCCACTTGTTTTAGTCTTTTGCTTTAGCTTAAGACATTTTCTCCTTACAAATCTTGTAGCAGTTTTCTTACTCTTCCTCATTTCCCTTCACTACATCTTTCAGTAGACAATTTTTAGATGAATCAATCGCAACCTTTCTTCATTATTGCTCTTCACTTGGCTCTTCATTCCAGTAGTTCATTATTCACTAAGTATTTTCAGTATTTCTTCCCAGTCCAGTACTTACCTTTATCCAGTTCAGTATCTTCCGTTCTGTTCCAGATCCACACTTTAAAACCCACCAATTTCCTTTCATCTCTGCATCGTACAGTCTATGTTTCTCCTTAAATAAATCATCATTTAATGAACTTTTCTTTTTATCTCTTTGCTTATCGGTGCACAGAAATTATATTTCCTTCCTTTGAATGCCACTCGCCATTCCTTTGTTTCATTTGTAACCTTATTTATAAAACTATCCAAAGAATTAAAATCAGGACATTTGTTCCTTTTCTCCAACATTTTTTGTATGTTTCTTATACTTCCCTATGTCTTATTGCTTTCGATTTCTCTGTTTCCATGATTTTCTCAGGTTTACTTAGATCTTCTATATTTCTTTAAATTGAAATTTTAAAACATTGAACACTTCATGGAGTTTTCAAAGACAGATAGTATCTAAACATGGGTACAATAAACTATGTATTATTTCGCCTTTTTAAAAATTTTGAAAGTATTGAACACCTCAAGTGGTTTTTATTTTACTCCATCTATTAATTTATACGTAGAGTGAGTTTTATATAAACTTTTTCAGCGAATGAGTTCTTTATACATTATGTTTGTTTTTGTTCTCTTTATAGAGCTGCAGCGGATCCAGTAAAAAGGACAATCCAGGGAATCAAGGACTCAATCGCGTTGGTTTTATCTTGCCTGTCACCTTCATACATCAAATCGAAGATTGCCGAGATGCAGGAGATGACTTATGCTGAATTGCTTATTGGGTTCTTCAAAATGTGGTTCTACGCCGTCTACTATTCTGGCTTTGGTGTCTCTCTCATTTTACGGTACTTATACATTACTTCATTCCACTGGCGTAGCCATATGCGGAGGTTCACCCTTAGAAAGAAGGATACATTGGCGACATAGCATTCACATGATGTATAATCACAGAGACGTGTATAACTTTTATTCTTACACCCATCTCCCCGCTAGAAATAAACTTCAAGTTACACTACCACTACTACCGTTTTGTACAACATATATAATGCAACTGAACTTACTATTACTAACCTGACATAGACATAAGTTTAGGTTACCATTTACTAATAGCTGCGAATAGATAATTTGAGAAATTACTATAAGATTCATTCTAAGATCTCTGGTCTACTTCGACTCGTAATATTTTAATTCATTTCTTCTAAATAGGCTGAAACTTACTGTAACGATGTAATTGTTTTATCTATAAAAATGCTTTTAAATTTTACTATAATCTATTAGATTGGCGCATCGGTCATGTAAATTGTTTTCGTAAAAGGAGGTGTTAAAAACTAATCGTAAGAAACTTATGACGAATCTTTAGTATACAAAGTAGTCCTAGCATGCAGTGATAATCTTTCTTCCACGGAAAATCAAGATATAGATACTTAATTCTAAAATGTCATATCCTTCGCAGCCTAAAGGAACTCCGTTGCACGTTAGACATCAGGAACTCTTGTCCGTGGAAGTAGTAATACGCGAAAAATGTGGTAATAGGACGGAGAGGTATAGATTTCCAGTAAACGCACTTTAGTAGTTCCACGATGCACTGTTACTCGTGTGATTTTGCGTTATCCTCAAGAAAAGTCCAATTCTCCATGAAAAAGAAGTTGGGTTCTTGCGAAGAATTCATTGCAACTAGTAGAATTATAGATTCATTGTGATGATTTCTCTATATAACAGGATCTTATGGCATAATATATCTTGAACAATCGACATCTCACGTCGATGAAGACTGCTTACTAGGATGTGGTGTCTGATCATTGCATTAATTATCAATACCGTTTCGGGAATATTCAGAAAAGACTCTTTCTGGTGTTACGCAAGAGTAGCACATTTTGGCCATTGCAAACAATAGCCATCATCCGAAAGAGTCTCCACACTTAAACTACCAAAGTATCTATCATATTTCTCGATTTAAGGAAATGTAACTAAAATATGTCAATTTCAAATGTGATCTTTAACTGATTTTGACAATTAATAACCTGCTCTTTAGTCCAATAAGTTTAAAACGTTTAACAATGCAAGGTAATTTAAGGCGTATAGTGCATAAGTTTACTTCATCCCTAATACCGCATAAGACGTATGGAGTAACTTTAAAATATTAACTTAATTTTTCCATCACAAAAGTTATCTTGTGTTTATTCAATTCAAATTTATTGCGTTCTTCAGATCGAATAAGATCTACATTTAATAAAACGGTATAGAAATTGTCATGTTTTACATAAGTATACAAAATTATTGGGATGCAGTGTGAATATACCAATGCCTAGAGATAGATGTACACAAGAAATTAAATGTGATAAACACAATGATACATATAAGTAATAGTTATACATATTATAAAGAGATGCTATAATGTGTGAAAGATTATAATAACAATACAAGGCACCTTAGAACTAATAATAATATACGTGATGTAATTATTATATCAACACAATTCTCAATTTTGTTTGATATCTAATAATTTCAGATCAAAAGATAAAAATTCTTTAGTTGAACAGCATGCTTTTAAAATGATTTTTCGACCAGCGTGTTGTGAATCTCATGAATTTCTTAGTTTCAGTAAGATTTACATCGGAAGGCGATTGAAAAATTTTATATTTGTGCTAAAAATTGATCTGGAGAATATGGTTCTTCTATGTCCAATTTGGAATAGATTGTCTTTGTTTTTAGTGTGGTAATTATGAACGTCATAATATTTATGGAACTCGTGTAGATATTCTTTGATAACGATTAGAACACTATAAATGTAAATACAGGGAGTGTCATTATATTTAGTTTCGGGAATAAGTTGCAGCAGATAACATGTCTTACATGTCTTTGTGTGTGTGTGTCTGTGTGTGTGTGTGTGTGTGTGTGTGTGTGAGTGAGTGAGTGAGTGAGTGAGTGAGTGAGTGAGTGAGTGAGTGAGTGAGTGAGTGAGTGAGTGAAAGATTATTCTGACGATATTTTTCTGCAAAAGAAAAACTTATTCTGATTTGGGTCAACAATCCCCAGAATGCTATGAACTGAATAAATTCCAGTTCATGTGAAAAAGCGTAAATTATTCGAGCTTTATTTCATAAACCCATCAAAAATAAACGATACTTACGTAGCAACGAAGTATTCATTGTATTATTTAAACTTTTAAGTTATGTCCGAGAGGCACGAGATACAGTCAGAACTACTCGAAATTTAATTGTACAATCATTTCTAAAACAAGATAGAAACTTTTCTTGATTAAATAATAATTTCAAATTTGCAGTTTACCAGAGGATATATGGTTTGTTGTTGCATAGCAGAGATGATATTCGAGTTTTATGTTTTAATTGAATTCTTTTTATTATTTACAGTCAAATGGTGAATGCGGTAATGAAGTTAATGCGAGGAACTCATACGGAAGAACCGGTAGAAGAACCGAAGGAAGAAGAGAAAATAGGTCCATTAAGAACGCTACCTGCGTTACCAGCAGCAGAAGAAGCGCCGCCGCCGACACAGCTTCAAGCGTTCGGATTGGATATTACTAAGGAAGACGACGGCCAGTATGTTGATTTGTTAGATTTATTTCAATTGAAGAATTATAGATGCTATAATATTGTTAATATTTTATAAGAATATCAGTTTTAATACTGCTGTGAATTACTTCGTATAGCGATATAAAGTAATCGCAACTTAATAAATTCAAAGTCCATAATTTAATACAAAATTGAATTAAATTTAAAAAAAAAACTGTACTTTCCTCGACTTTTCTTTTCTTTAAAGAAAACTTTTGCTTTAGCTACGTCTTTGAAAAATGGCAAGGAATGACAACCACTTTAACCCTAAATTCTAGATACCATGTTATTTTCTTTAGGCAAACTCAAGATAATATCTCTAAGAGGCCACACAAACAACTTACCTTTCTTATGAAACAAACAAGATAGTAAGAAGTTAAGTTTTATCCAAGTTCACCTTTCAAGAGTTTTTAAATACATTTTGAAACCTCTGGAAGATTTTCATAAAAATGAAAACTCAAGAAAACTTCTGCTCACTCTTAGTTTAAAGTAATTTATTCACTGGTGTAAATGGCGAATAAGGGCCAGAATACTTTATTGTAGATAAATCCTCCCTTTATTCTTTACCACCACCTATGTTTTGTTGATAGCCAAAAATTTAAATATTTTCGATCTTGTTCCATAGTTCCGAAAAAGCAATACGAATTAAACTTGTTCGCAAGAATAAAAAAATCAGTTTGGATTTATTGTATTGTCAAACACTCCCACAACTATTCCTATATCTTATTACGAAGATATGTTAGTAAAAATATTCTGTCCGTAAGTATATTCTATAGATACCGACCCACTAAATGTAACAAAACAAAACAAAACAAAACAAAAAAAAAACTCTTTATCCTGTTTGGTTTCAGATTACCTTTTATTACAGGTTTATTACCAACTGAGGTATCAATTTGAAAGCATTAAATTGAATCAATTGCATCTCCATACCATTTTAATTACCAGAATTCTGTTATATTTCTAAGTGGAGATGATAAAATGGTAAAACATGATTTTAAAACTCTTTTTTAAGGAGAACGTCATTTCTTAAGGTCTAATCATACCGTAACCTTTTGTGTTACACTGTAACATCTCAACTGTAGCATCAACTAGAGTTTAGTGAATATGTATAATAATCAAGGGCTAAATGACTCGTTAACCGAGAGAAGGTTTGGGCTAGAAGGAAAAATACAACTTCTAGACAGCTTTAAAATTATATATATTTCTTTGGAAAACTTTGGTGAACTTTATTTTATATGGACCTGTCTAGTAAGTTTTGACTTCGGCCCGTCACTATTCGCCCATTTACAGACAGTTAAAATCCACAAACATCCATTCCCCTGCCGGGATTCGAACCCGGGACCTCCGAGTCGTTGGCCTAACGCCTTAGACCACACGGCTACCCGGCCGGAATATATATATTTCTTATTACACAATATATCCTGTTAATGTAGAACACTATTAACTTCTATTTCAGATATCACCTAGCTCCTCATGAAAGCGCTCCTCCATCACCACAGTCCAGCATGGAAGAAGGCGGGGAAACAACACCAGAGGAAGGCGGAGAAGAACATAGGCCAGCTGAAGGAGAAGAGGGTGCTCTGTCGTTGGTTGATCTGCTAGGGTAAGAGCCTTCTGGTTATTGTTGGAAACCAAGAAGTACTCATTGTTTGAAGGCTTACTTTGTTCTTACTTAAATCTAATTCCACTGTTCCTAATTCAGTCAGATGTTTATGCTAATTAAAAGAAAAAAAACTTGCGTGCGAAAAGACGTTGTAAAATCCTAAAAAAATGGGAACAAGAATCATTGGGAATTAAATTTAAGTTATCTCCTCGATTTTTGAGAGACGCTGTACAGCTGAGACTATCAACGACACCATCAGCTTCTGTGCATACAAAATTTTCCTAAGACCTTAAATTACTCACTGGTGATGTCGAAAGTCAGAGTACTCCAAAGTCCTATCAAGATTTTCAAACAAAATGATTCTATAAACCGTCTAGTACGAATACATAGAATATTAATTTGTCCTTAAAATGGATTTTATGTACAAACAAGCTGAAAGATGCAGGCATAAATGTATGAACAACTCTTTTTTAAGCAGAGATTGACAAATAAATAAACTAAATACTTTACTTGATAGAGTTTTCGCTTCCAAGCGGAATCTTCTTTCAAATAATAGGTCGCTTGGGCAGCGCATCGACTTAATATCACTACTAACCACCTGACTAAGCAGGAGTTCGATAATAAATAAATAAGAAATGAAGCGACAATTCATGAAAGCTCGTTCGTGTATTTCGTTCAGAATATTTTATAATTAAGCATTTTCGCCGTTTCGAGTCAACGAAAACCTCATCTTAGGAGAGCATGCCACCTTTGAAAACCATTTGGAAGATTTTCCTGAATTTCTTCAAAACTAATAGTTTTCTTTAATAACAAAAATAACACAGGCAGAATACTGTTAAATGATTTATCCGTGTTTAGTGAAACAGTAATTAAGGCAACTAAATTACAATTAAATAGTACTTAATTATTGTAATTCCTCTTCAAAAAGCATTCACAAAATAAATTTTTATTTGATTTTAAATATAAAGAATGGTAACAATATTTTTTTTTCTAGATTTTTACATTTTAAATAAGGATATTAGTGAAAAATCCATCTGAACGTGAAGTTGAAATAATCGTCACAATATTTTAGGTGATTCATTGGAACTTCCCAGGTGTTAAGAAGGATCCAAGATATGATGAAACTTCCACATTAAAACTACTCTAAGTGAATCAATGAAAAATTAAAAAGAGGTTTATAGTTTTCTTTAACCTTTCGTTGACTCCTACATGTAGTAGTTCTAATGTATTGTAAGTTTTACGTTATCCCCCTCTCCCCCCCCCCGCTTCCCAAACATCTGATAGAGTTTGGATCAAATGAAATATCGTATTTCTATTTTCTTTTTTACTTTTTATTTTTTCATTTAGCGCAATATAATAAAATGAGTTCAAATATATTAGTTTTGAAAATATGTACTATAAAAAGCAAACAATAGTCTCCAAAAATAATAGAGAAGGAGCAGGAAACTAGAAGTCCGCACTAAGTTCTTTGAACATCCAAGACTGCTTTTCGACCCTGTGTCCAGAAAGAATTCGAACCGTCAAAATAGGTAAAAATTAACAAATTATCAAGTAAACATTTAAGACTTCCATTTTTAAGTCTCTTAATCTTTGGTGTGTGGTGTTTGTGTGTGCTTATTGTTTATGGTGCTCCTGTGCAACAACTTCAATTTGGATCTAAAATAAAATAAAATATCGAAATTAATAAAAGATAGAACGGGAGTTCGGTGGCAGACTTTAACTAATTTACATATTAAACTGTGAGAAATTATAACTACTCTCCTTAATCGCTGGTTTTCAAAATTAATATTTAGCTAAGTCTTAATTTCATTAGTAAACATGTTTCTTATTTTTCTATTCATATTGGTTAATTTACCCAAAGTTTTCCAATACAAATTTAACGCTATTTTACACTGACACTCATTACCGTACAATCATATACATTTTTAGTACCACAAATAAGATGACAACAAGAAGAAACAAAGAAAAAAATACAAGGATTTATAATGCTGTTCTATTTTCAATATAAAACCGTTGTTTCCAGTTGTGTTGTAAGTAGCAAACTGAGAATTCTTTTGATTTCTTTTAGCGGTGAACAGGCTCGTAAAGCTGCACAAGCATCTGCGGAAGCTGCTGTTCAACAACAAGCTGCAATGGCTGCCGTGGAAGCCGAAGCCAAACAAGAAACTGTTTCAGGAGAACCATCTCCTGTGTCTCAGGTGGGTGCCACAAAAAATAGGTATTACTTACAACTACGAGAACATGTGCTTTAAGACAGTTGAAGAAGTGATATTAGACCAAGAATATGTAGTTATTTTTGACGGAAGAATTGCTTAAGAAATCGATTCTGGAAATATTTGAATTTTAGGCTACACAAGTGCGCACCCTATAAGTCTGTCACTACATGATAAGCGAAACGAATCATCATCTTTGCTGCGCAGCCAATTGACACGAGTTCACTGAGTTAATTAAACAAATTGTATATTAAAAGGAAGTTTTAAGGAACAATTTAATAATAATAATAATAATAATAAAACATATTTGAAATAATTACTAAATTAAAATTTGGATAGCAAGAGAAATGTATACTCTTTCAAATACTAGTGTATACCGATTTGGCCCTGAGCATAGGGTTGCGAACTTTTTCTGTGTCAAAATAAGTGAAAAATGCATTAGTAAAAAATGCTGGAAAATTTTAATGCCTACACACAAAGAAACATACTCTTCTTGTATTTATGTTGTAAAAATGCTGTTATTTAAAGCCATATTTATTTATATCTTTGACAAAAGTTTGAAGTTTGGCATTACTGTTCATATATTCTACAAATTCTTTGCATGTATTAACAAAATCAACACTGGTTTGGCATATTTAGATAGCAATTTGGTGCGTTTATTTCTGAATAACGGGAAATATACGCTACCGGATGGAATTAAACGAAGTCGAGATGATGCTTAAAAATTGAACACAATTCGAGAGATCGTATAATATGGATGAGTTGGCAACCCTGCCTGGGCAACTACTCTTATTAGCTAGTTAACAACAAAATACTGCAAACTAGTTTAAAAAGTAGAAGGGATTTACAGTAGTATAAAAGAGGTAGCTGATACTTGAGAAGATTGATGTAAATATAACTATGAAGTAGTGGAATTAGAAATACTAATAGTTATTTTCTCTTTTCCCCATTTCAGATCGACTTTAGTGAATACACTAAGCGAGCTGTTAGTTTTCTTGCTCGAAACTTCTACAACCTGAAATATGTGGCATTGGTTTTGGCTTTCTGTATTAACTTTATTTTGCTATTCTACAAGGTTAGTTTATTGTATTTTACTTCATACAACCCAAACATGTAATAATTTCAAGTAGTTTCAATATTAAAACAAATTCTCATATTAGTCGAGTTGTAACACAGCTTAATTTTATTAAAAATTTGCAATGAAAATAATATATTAATATCTTAGCCTATACTACAAAGTATATTTTGAAAATACGTTTTAAATATTCGGTTGTTTTCTTTGGAATTTATTTTATGATAGTTTTTTTTTCTGTTATGTGAAAAATTGTTCGAGTTCTGTTTGCTTAGTACAACGTCCACTGTTAATAACAACAATGCAACATATCTGACTTGCACTAAGGATAATTTGATATGTATATGTAATAATATTCATTATTTTTATCTTTATCTACATGCATAGTGTTTACGTGCCCTTACTATTCAGAGACATCATTTTGAAAATATATATTTATAGTTACATAAATACGTTATACAAGTAATTGTAGAGACACGTTCCTAATTTGCTACTTAACTACTCTGTTATTGAATGCACAAATGCTGCAAAATTTCTTGGATTCTTTATCGACAACAACATGGCATGGCAGTTTATCACACATTTTAATATTCTATGCAATAAACTTTCATCCTCAAAGTGTCAAACTGAATATTAAATGTTTTAGTAGAATATTTAACATCATTATGCAATCAAATATTTTACAAATTCTAATGGATAGTATAATGCTTCATTTCATCCTTTTATCTGTTACTAATATATATATAAATTAACCAATTCCGTGTTGTCCAGTTCACTTGGTCCATTTCTAACAAAAGAGTCACATTCCTTGACGTGGACATCACTTTAGGAAACAACACCCTCAATACTTCCGTTCACATAAAACCTACCAACCACATGCAGTATTTACATTAATCAAGTTCCCATCCCTACCACACCAAGAAAGCGATTCCTTTCTCCCTTGCACTCAGAGGACAACGCTTGAATTCCACCATCTCTGCTACTTAAACTTATCAACCAACGTCTCCATGAAACTCTAGTCAACCGTGGCTACCCACCTAACCTTGTAACCAAACAGATTCGCCGTGCATCCTCACACATCCAACCCACTCAAACCCCCAACCCACCGTTGCTCAACCCACTGGCTCTAATCACACAGTTCCATTCTAAACTAACCAAGATCAAACAAATCCTACACTCTCATTTCCACATTCTCCAATCTGACCCAGATACAAGATCAGTATTCCCCACCAAACCTAGATTAGTTTTTCAACATCCACCTAATCTTAGAAACATCTTAGTCCGTACAAATCCTTCCTTACCACCACCCCAAACTGGCGCCCATGCACGCATGAGACCCAGATGTAAGACCTACTCCATTTTCATCACTTCTCCCACAGTCAGTATCAATACTGCTAATGGCCAATACACCCTAAATCCCAAAGGTACATGCCACACCTCTAATGTTATATACATCCTAACCTGCAAATTTTGTGATGCCTTTTATGTGGGGGAAGCAGGTGGACCTCTCAACGTTCGTTTTAATAACCATCGTCACTTTTACACTATTAACAAACCGGATGCCCCAGTCTCCTTACACACCGAGTCTCACAACGCCAATTTTGACCTATCTTTCCTGGTTGCCATAATACACATTTTACCCTCTACGACCAGCACCTCAACACGCCGTCTGTGGGAAGGGGCCTTTATTCGTGGTTTGAGCGCGAAAATATATCCTGACTTAAACTTCAATAACTCTAACCCGTTTTCTCTCCATTTTCAACACTTTTCCTTCCACAATCCTATCCAGTACTTACACGCTGTACAGTTGTCAATTGTTCCACACGCCATTCAACATTCAACTGTTCTCCAAACGATGCACCATCCGCTACGTGTCGCTACTGTTGTCCTAGTCTTTTCTTCAATCCACGTGTGTACGTCTCTCTTCCTCTACAGCAAGTCTACAATATTAATATCGAAATATTGCAAACAACTATGTGAAAATTAGTGTTGTGTACGTGTGTGTGTTTATTTTTCTACGAACATATACGCTGTAAGTATCTTCCTTACTTTTTATCATAAATTTACCTTATATATATATATAATTTAGGTGTCGGCACTTGGTGAAGATGATGATGACGGCAATGGCGATGGCAACGGTTCCGGAGAAGAATTGGACATGCTGGAAGAAGTATCTTCTGAGGTGAATTCAACGGAGGCGCTGGGTAGCGAGGAAGACGAGGGCAGCGGGGAAGATGAAGAAGATCCGATAGAATTTGTGCACGTTGACGAAGATTTCTTCTACATGGCGCATGTGATGACGATCATGGCTCTTCTACATTCTCTAGTCTCCTTGGCGATGTTAATTGCATACTACCACCTAAAGGTTAGATATATTTAGAGTTACTTTTGAAATAACATTTTCATAACGAAATCTTTTACGATCACTATGCATATCACCACTATTAACATCATGTATTATGTTAAAGTTGCAGATCCTTTAAATCAAGTTTAGTCTTGCGCTTTTCCTTTTGTCCTACCCAGCAGTTTTTCTTAGTAATAAGTTCTTTCCCATTCCCTTTTCGTTAGACCATACCTTCACGTTTACCTTTTCTTTTTTTACTATTTCTAACACTGCTCTTTGTTCACATAATTTCTCCAGTAATTCATACTTTTTGTATCCAATTGGTTTTTCAATTTCCTTCAAGTTCACATTTCGAAATATTTCAATCTATGACATTTATTATCATTTTTTTTTTAAATGCAAATAGTTTGTTACAAATTTGCATTCATTGCTAATTTGGTTTAATGATATTGTGCAATCTTTCAACTAACAAAATTTACTATTCGTCATTTTCTGTGAATCTGAGTGTATCACGCTTCAGAAAAACTTATTATTTCATGGTCCCTCGTATGATTTTTTAACAGGTTCCTCTGGCTATATTCAAGCGAGAGAAGGAAATCGCTAGGAGATTAGAGTTCGACGGTTTGTATATAGCAGAACAACCAGAAGATGACGATATCAAGGCGCATTGGGACAAATTAGTTATTTGTGCAAAGTAAGTGAATAAACATAATTATAATTAGCTAAAGATATCTAAGACCAAGAGAAAGAGATTACAGATTCTGTGCCTCTAATGACGTATTTCTTTCTAACATGTTATAAAGTCATCGAAACATGATTAAAATGTTTCATAGTTTTAACATTTTTAATCTTTAATGTCTCTAATTGGTCCTAGAAATTTCTAAGCTACAGTTTATGTACTGTCATCGGGATTAGGACCATCAATACTTAAAGAACACTTCTGTCTCAGCCTTAGAATCATTCTTATTTAACTTATTTACATGTAAATACTGTATCCACACCTACGACTTACGCTCGTCTAAAGTCTAAGGGATACGTACGTTCACCTGAACAACTTTTGAGGCTCGGCACTAAATACTGTTTGAGGTATTCACGTGCGTGCATATTTAAAATTTGTTTATAACTAAGCTTTGATCTCATTCTAATATTCATATCGTAGCTAGGTAGAATGCCGTAAGTAGTGGAATGGATTGCGTCTCAAGCAGTATGCGAATTTAGGAATTTTTTACAGGGGAGATGAAATTTCGTTGGTAAGAAAATAACGAGATGAATCTAATATTATGCATTATACATGCGTCTACATGCAGACTCATAGGATTATTCCTTGAGCACTAGAGTTATAACGCTAAGTACTTTCCTAAGTATAGGCGCACAGTAATCCTACGTTGTCCGGGGTATTTGTTTAGTCTGAAGAACACAAATTCTAGGTACTTATACAGTGTACAGTTTTGTATATCCTCCATTACATTCCTAAAATCCACAATAATAAACAGATATATTGTAAATAAAATCAGCTAAACGCACTCCTCTATATTTCCACATTAAAAATATATATTTTTTATTCTTGAGTGTATAAGCTACACATCTAAAAAGGAGAAAATAGGAGTGCAGCTCATCACGCAAATACTATGATAATAAGAACAATACTACAAGTGTGATAGTTACAGTAAATAATGAGGACTGTAACACTATAAAATGTACTGATGGTACCAACGATTGAGAACTGCATATTAGTAATTTGTAGATGTTAAGTATTTCGTAGTTTCTGTGAAAGAGTGGAAATAGTACCTTCCTGTTTGAGTTCTTATTCGTATAATTTTATTTTGCTCTTATGTAGGAAAGAATTAAAAATACTTATTACGATAATCGCAAAAAAAAAAAAAAATGCTTATTAAGATAGTTGCAAAAAATATTTATTGGGATAGTTGCAAAAATACTTATTATGATCACTGTAAAAATACTTATTGGGATAGTTGCACTAAAATACGTATTAAGATACGACAAAAATACTTATTAGGACAGTTGCAAAAAATACTTATTAGGATAGTTGTAAACGATTTTTTATTAGGATAATTGCAAAATTACTAATTAGGATAGTTGAAAAAAACTTACTAGGATAGTTGCAAAATATGCTTATTAAGATAGTTACAAAAGACTTATTAGGATAATTTCAAAAATACTTATTAAGATAGTAACATAAATTACTTAAGACGGTTGCAAAAAATTACTTATTAGAATAGTTGCAAGACATACTAATTAGGATATTTGCAAAAATTAGTTATTAGAATAGTTGCAAAAAATAGTTCAGGATAGTTGCAAAAATAGTTTAGGATAGTTGCAAAAAATACTAAAATGGTTGCAAAAAAGTCACAATCAAATACCTTATACAGGCAAGAATACGGTGTTAAAGTACGGTACTTAAATCAAGCTTTTGACACAATAGTGACAGCACCTATGCACTTAAATTCAGAGCAAGTTACGTTAATTATCCCATTAGCTGTCGTTCGCTCTAAATATCAAAATTCAAATATCTCAATTGTTATTACGTGCATATAGGAAGTAGAAATAGTTAGAAATTTAATTACTATGACGATTCACAAGCATTTGTTGCGTAGTTTATAAATTATAATGGATCTTAACTATCCGTAAACAGAAAAACTTGAATTTGTGTCTCCTGTAAAATACAAATAGGCAGAGCTACACAAACGTTTCTAAGACAATAATACTTTTAAAAGTTCAATAATGTGATAATTTTAATTTCTGTTTTTCTCTTCTGTTAGATCATTCCCTGTGAATTACTGGGACAAATTTGTGAAAAAGAAAGTTCGTCAGAAGTACAGCGAAACCTACGATTTCGACTGCATTAGCAATCTCTTAGGAATGGAGAAAACTTCGTTCAGTGCTCAGGAAGAGGAGAAAACAGGGTTTTTCAACTTGTAAGTATACTTATTATTGTTATAATAATTTTCCTATCATCGGTGGTTGCTCTAAACTCAAAACTATGTCAAAATAATAGTAATCCATCTAACTCAATGGACAGACATTAATAAATTTACGCTTTACGTTAAGAAGATAGTATTCATGCAATTTCATTCTTCCAGGTCAAACACTCACTGTTCGACCATTATACGTTAGAAATAAACCACCTAACGAACTTAACTCAACCTAACATTACAGAAAGTGATAAAATTAACAATGGCTGCTCGTGTTAATTCTTTGGATACTCCCCCGGACGAGAAAGCACCTTGTTCAGTATATTATTTGATCTGATTTCGAAGAACTAGATACGTTAAGCCCAATGAAAGATGACTTAAACTAAGTAATATCAGTTACGCTAATCCAACCTAACCTACTCCACTGTTTTGAACGATCCGCGGGAGTATCTAAAGTGCAGCCATTCTTTTAAATAAACTGATTGTCGCCTGCTTTGGACTAGAAACAGTCTCCTATCTTTCATCAAGTATCACTATGTGCATGTCTTGCCAAATTGCACTTCCTAATCATCGCTTATGATATTTTCTGGAAACCAAGTACATGTGAAATTACAACGTGTATCTGAAAGTGGAGTATACCAAACCTAAGTAAGAAAACAATGAACTCGCAAAAGCACTTTCCAAGGTTTTTCCATGCGTACGAACTTTCAAACGTCCTTTTTTTTTTTGCCATTCAAAAGAAAAGATACATTCATATTAAATCACAATAATTCCAACTGCAATAGTAGATAACTCAGAAAGCTATGGAACTTGTTTTAACATCAGTAGAATCACAGACTAAATAATAAGATAGACTTATACCATAGACTAATTAGTCTATGCTTATACCACTTACCCATTTTCGTCCGCGCTAATTACTTAAGAGCATGTGATTTTGAATCCTGCCGTCTGGTGGCTCTAGTAGCTACTAGTGGAAAGAATCAGCAACAGAAGGTAAGTTGCCAGAGTCACCTAACGGCAGGGTTCAAAATCACATGCTCCTTAGTGCAGATCAAAATAGGTAGGCGGGACAAGTCTATCTTATTATTTAGTATATGGTAGAATGACCGTAATAATCCACGGAATATCAGACATATTTCTGCCGTTAGGCGTTAAATGCAAAAAGTAATCTCGTTTTCTTTGTGTCTATTAGACTTCAGTTTGCTACCGTTATATCAAGCCTGATAAGCAGGTCTGGACTTTTGTTCCTGATGCTGAGATCATTTGGTTTTACTTCTTGTTCCACACACTCCCTCTTTCTTCTATAATTTCATTTTATTTTTCTCTGAGTACACCGACAACGGAGTTACCGTAGTTAAGGCGAAGCCGCGTCTGACTACGAATCGGGTGGCCCGGGTTTAAATCCGAGTCAGGACACTGGAGACTTTTCTTCTGTACATCAATGGCTGGTGCTCTGAAGTGAACTCAGCTTCCTATCAAATTGAGAACCAGAGTGTCCCTGGTACTAGGAGGCATCACGAAAGGTAAAGGCGGTCGAGCGTGGGGCTGACCACCCCACCTCAGTTCGTGCCATAGGTATGGAGTATGTGGAGCGCTATCTCCACATTCCCTATGCATGTGCGCATCTCACACCTTTACCCGTTTCTTTCTTCTTACACCAACACATATTCATTTTATAGACTATCAGTTCTGGTTATAAATAGCAATTAATGTAAGAACCAAAGATTTTCTGGTAACGCTACAAGTAGCGAACTTGTTCTCTGATAAACAACCAAGTTTATTAGGTGGCGTGGCGTTATCCAACATTTTAGAACAAATGCCGATCTTATCGTCAGGTTACTTGATTAGCAGAGAAAACTTGTTCCGAATATCAACCTAGTCTGTTCATCAGATATGTATACATAGACAACGTACAAGAGAGGAACGTAGTATCAAGTATCAAGGAATACATTTTAACAACAAATGAAGAATACAAATCAATAAATCGTTATATGGAGAATTAATTTATTGTAAAATGACGTTTTATTTATTTCTTCGATTTGTCATTACACGCAGAGAAAACTAGTGGCTTTCATAACGAGATGCTTCTGTGTGAGTCATAAATCCTAAAATCAGTCACCCCGGCATTGATGATCACGAAGTATGGCATGTCAGGCTAGCGTTCAATATGTTTCGGGTTCGAATCCCGTCTGGGACATAGATATTTGTCAATTTTAAAAGCATTGTATTCTTGTAGGCAACGGGCCGAAGTAAATAGTTACTAATATGGCCCAACAAAATAAAGAATATTAAGTTTTTTTTTTTTTTTAAATCTAAAGTCAGTCACGGAAACTTTAATTTTTCATCATAGTTTTTCCTTACAACAAATCAAATTTATATAAATTTGCTTCCGTTCCTTCAGTTGAAAACATTATGTGAGACAGTGTACGAGTCATATAATGAGCTTTCGAGCACTACCGGTTTCGCATATGCATTAATTGAAAAGAAAAGTG
>JAGDQP010042647.1:509-16480 GCA_022664845.1 Lepisma saccharinum
TAGACATTTCGTCCATTGACATTTTGTCCACAAGACATTTCGTCCAATATATTTTTCGTCCACAAGACATTTCGTCCAACAGATTTTTCGCCCAACGGATTTTTCGTATACAAGACATTTCGTCCAATCGACTTTTGGTCCAACAGATTTTTCGTCCACAAGAAATTTTGTCCAATCGACTTTTCGTCCAACGGATTTTTCGTCCACAAGAAATTTTGTTCAATCGACTTTTCGTCCAACGGATTTTTCGTCCACAAGACATTTCGTCCAACGGATTTTTCATCCACAGGACATTTCGTCCAATCGACATTTAGTCCAAAGGATTTTTCGTCCAATCTATATACTATATAGCCCCATGGACACTCACTCACTGATTCACTCATCCATATAAATTCACAGGCCAAACTACTGGAGCTAGAAACACAAAATTTGGTATGAAGGTGTAGGACCATGAGTAGGTAAAGGAAAAAATCCGACATTTTGAAAAAGTCGCCATCTTGGATCCAAAATGGCCGCTAAATCCATTGTTGTATAGAATAGAGAGCTTAAGCGGCTGTGGATATTGAATTGAAATTTGGTATGAATGTACACTATTGTTAGTAGGTAAGGAAAATAATAGAATACACAGCCTAAACGGCTGATGCTACAGAAATGAAATTTGGTACGAATTTACAACATCACTATTACATTACGAAAATGTTACCTGATGCATTCAAAGACACCATCTTGAATCGAAAATGGTGGACCCTAAAAATCTATTTTCCACACGGTTTGAGTTAGAAACACAAAATTTGGTATGAAGGTACACGATCACAAGTAGTTTAGAAAAACATTACACCATTTTCAAAATGTCGCCATCTTGCAATCAAGATGGTCGCCCAAAAACATTTGCACAGAGCCTAAACCGCTGGAGCTAGAAAAACAAATTTGTTACATCATTACTATTAGATTACGAAAATATTGCAATTGGTGAAATATCTTTGGTTGCAGTTAAACTTGTTTTATGTTTATGATATTGATAGTAAAAATGCTGAAAATCTTTAAACGCCAATATCTCGGAAACTATGCGTCGTAGCGCAAAAATAAGAAAAAATTGGTTTTCGTAGAAATTCAGTGGCGTTGCCGAATCTAGCAAAAACGTTATTTTTAGAGTAAAATCAGAACTTTGGGTCACATTTTCTTGTGCGTTGCACTACTGGTAGATACTTTCCTCATGCATGTGCACCATGATTACCTCAAAATTACACTGTTTATTCCATATTGATACCACCATATCAAGATGGGACTTTCAGTCTCTGACGTCATAGATTATTGATATTCTGATTGGAATTTTCTTCTTTAGGATGCATTACAGAGTAAGAAGACGTTTAATCCATCTTGATATGACCATTATAACGCGAGATATTAAAATGTAAATATTTCACAAAATGGCCGCCGCAACTAAGTGATGGCATGTATTTTGGAAAATCCAAGATAGCTATCTTTCTCGAAGTGTCATGCTGAACGAAATGCCGTTTGTTCCATGTTTCTAGCAGATATTTTTGTCTCCAAAAATTCAAAATGGCGTCGTGGAGAGCTTCGGTTCGTTTAATCGTCCATTTGCAACCTGCTTTTTCCCAAATTCGATATGGCAAACACGAATCTGAAGTCCTTTTATGTGCATATCATCTCTAAATAAGAAAACATTTTCTAAAATTCGTTAATTTTTAACATGGGATTGTATAGGAATTAGATACATTATGCATTAAGTTCATAAATTATGGTCAGAAATGTAATTATCTGCTAATATGACGGCTGGAAATTATATCACGTGACACGTTGTGCATTGTTCGACTTGAATTTCAAGATCCGCTTGTCATGCTGAATACATTATGGTTTCCTTGTGGATTTCAATGCGGAAATCGAAATGTGCTAATTGTTTAAGTTGGCCGTATCCAGAATCTATATCACTTGATATGTTATCAATAGTATGTTTTGTATTGAAAGTTGCATCTGCTTTACCTGAGCAAATCATTGTTTATTTCATATCGATAGCTTATTTACAACGCGAGATATTCAATAAAACTTTTTAACATCTTACATTGGTGACGTCACAACGTTATTCAGCACATTGGACATATCCAGCTAGAATGTGTATACATGACCACTAATATCGTTATTCTTTTTTCCTAACTCTGTATCTATTCAGCCAAGCACTAAAGTTAAAAATCATACCATGTGACAACTTTCCCAAATGAGCAAGGAAGCTTTCGGTACACGTGTACTAACGATCATACAAAAGTATGATCGACCGACAAAATCGCCTTTTTCAGGCTTTATATCTGTCATTTTTCAAAAGTCGAAATTTTCAAGTTCGAAATGGATTAATACTGGTATTAGAGATTAAGTTATTATCAACAATTTTTTTAATGTGTGGCGTAAGTTTCGAGAACATTCACCTGAAAAAGTCGGTACCGTTGGTTTTCTCAAATGTATATGGTATATCTACATACTATATAGCCCTATGGACACTCACTCACTCACTGATTCACTCACTCATCCATATAAATTCACAGGCCAAACTACTGGAGCTACAAACACCAAATTTGGTATGAATGTGTAGGGCCATGAGTAGGTAAAGGAAAAAATCCAACATTTTAAAAAAGTCGCCATCTTCGATCCAAAATGACCGCTAAACCCATTGTTGTATAGAATAGGGAGGCTAAACGGATGGGGCTATTGAATTGGAATTTGGTATGGATGTACTTTTCGTTAGTAGGTAAGGAAAATATTTTCAAATTTCGAAAAAGTCGCCACCTTGGATTTAAAATGGCCGCCAAACCCATTGTTGTATAGATTAGGGAGGCTAAACGGCTGGGGCTATTGAAATGGTGTTTGGTATAAAGGTACATTATCACTTCTAGGTTAATATAATATTACACAGTTTACCTAAAGACGCCATCTTGGATCCAAAATGGCTGACTTGAAATTTTATTTTCCACAACCTTTGAAGTAGAAGCACGAAATTTATCATAAAGGTGTATCATAATTAGTAGTTTAGATAAATAATAAAATGTTTTGGGAAAGTAGGCATCATTGATTCAAAATGGCCGCCCAACTCATTTTTGACACCGTTTGAGCTAAAGACATGAAATTTTAATTTTAGTTGTGTCTTTAGGTGTAAGTCACGACAATATAATAAAACATTAAAAAAGTCGCCATCTTTAATGCAAAATGGCCGTCCGAAAACACATTTTCTAAATCACTAAGTCTAGACAAACGAAAATTGGTATGAAGGTGTACCATGATGGGTAGGTCACAAAAATAGTGAGAAAAACCCAAATGGGGGCGCAGCCCTCCCCCCGGTGGGTGGTATATTTGTAGCATGGAGTCTGCCAGAGTCTCTGTTTACGATAAAGGGGGGCCCAGGCCCCCCAAAGCTCCATGTTCGGAGCGCAGCTCCGACGGGGGTCTGGGGGCAGCGCCCCCAGCGAAGCAAAGCGAGTCCATATACTATATAGCCCCATGGACACATTCACTCACTGACTGACTCACTCACCCATATAAAATCACAGGCCAAACTACTGGAGCTAGAAACACCAAATTTGATATGAAGGTGTAGGACCGTGAGTAGGTAAAGAGAAAAATCTGACATTTTGAAAAAGTCGCCATCTTCGATCCAAAATGGCCGCCAGACCTATTGTTGTATAGAATAGGGAGGATAAACGGCTTGGGCTATTGAAATGAAATTTGGTATGGAGGTACATTATCTTTAGTAGGTTACGAAAATAATTTTCTAAAAGTCGCCATATTGGATCCAAAATGGCCGCCAAACCCATTGTTGTATAGAATAGAGAGCTTTAACTACTGGGACTATTGAAATGAAATTTGGTACAAAGGTACATTATCAATTGTAGGTTACGAAAATATAACACAATGTACCTAAATGCGCCATATTTGATCCAAAATGGCGGACTTAAAAATCCATTTTCCACAACGTTTGAGACAGAGATACGAAATTTTGGATGAATGTGTATCATAACTAATAGTTTAGGAAAATAATTCAAAATTTTGCGAAAGTCGCCATTTTGGATTCAAAATGGCCTCCCAAAAATCATTTCCGATACCGTTTGAGCTAGAGATATTAAATTTTATTTGCAGTTGTGTCTTCACGTGTAAGTCTTGACAATATAATAAAATGTTAAAAAAGTGACCATCTTGGATCCAAAAGGGCCGCCAAACTCATTGTTTTATAGAATACACAACCTAAACGCCTGGGGCTACTGAAATGAGATTTGGAACGAAGGTAGAATATCATCAGTACGTTACGTAAATATTACGAGATGTGTTCAAAGACACCATCTTGGAAATAAAATGGCGGACTTAAAAAGCCATTTTCCACAGCGTTTTAGCTAGAAATACGAAATTTACCATAAAGGTGTATCATAGCTAGTAGTTTCGAGAAATAGAACAAAGGTTTGGGAAAGTGAGCATCATTAATCCAAAATGGCCGACCGAAAACACATTTTCTAACTGACTAAAGCTAGACAAACGAAGTTTGCCATGAAAGTGTACCATGATGGGTAGGTCTGAAAAATAGTGAAAAATACTCAAATGGGGGCGCATTACCCGCTGGTGGCTGGTATATTTGTTGCATGGAGTCTGCCAGAGAATCTCTGTTTACGATAAAGGGGGGTGCAGCCCCCCAAAGCTCCATTTTCGGAGCCCAGCTCCGACGGGGATCTGGGGGCAGCGCCCCCAGCGAAGCAAAGCGAGTCTATATACTATATAGCCCCATGGACACACTCACTGATCCACTCACTCATCCATATAAATTCACAGGCCAAACTACTGGAGCTACAAACACCAAGTTTGGTATGAAGGTGTAGGACCATGAGTAGGTAAAGGGAAAAATCCGACATTTTAAAAAAGTCGCCATCTTGGATTCAAAATGGCCGCCAAACCCATTGTTGTATAGAATAGAGAGCTTAAACTACTGGGGCTATTGAAATGGTGTTTGGTATAAAGGTACATTATCACTTCTAGGTTAATATAATATTACACAGTTTACCTAAAGACGCCATCTTGGATCCAAAATGGCTGACTTGAAATTTTATTTTCCACAACCTTTGAAGTAGAAGCACGAAATTTATCATAAAGGTGTATCATAATTAGTAGTTTAGATAAATAATAAAATGTTTTGGGAAAGTAGGCATCATTGATTCAAAATGGCCGCCCAACTCATTTTTGACACCGTTTGAGCTAAAGAAATGAAATTTTAATATTAGTTGTGTCTTTACGTGTAAGTCACGACAATATAATAAGACATTAAAAAAGTCGCCATCTTTAATGCAAAATGGCCGTCCGAAAACACATTTTCTAAATCACTAAGTCTAGACAAACGAAACATGGTATGAAGGTGTACCATGATGGGTAGGTCACAAAAATAGTGAAAAATACCCAAATGGGGGCGCATCACCCGCCGGTGGGTGGTATATTTGTAGCATGGAGTCTGCCAGAGAATCTCTGTTTACGATAAAGGGGGGCGCAGCCCCCCTAAAGCTCCATGTTCGGAGCCTAGCTATGACGGGGGTCTGGGGGCAGCGCCCCCAGCGAAGCAAAGCGAGTCTATATACTATATAGCCCCATGGACACACTCACTGATTCACTCACTCATCCATATAATTCACAGCCCAAACTACTGGAGCTACAAACACCAAATTTGGTATGAAGGTGTAGGACCATGAGTAGGTTAAGGGAAAAATCCGAAATTTTGAAAAAGTCGCCATCTTCGATCCAAAATGGCCGCCAGACCTATTGTTGTATAGAATAGGGAGGCTAAACGGATGGGGCTGTTGAAATGAAATTTGGTATGGTGGTACATTATCGACAGTGGATTACGAAAATATTTTCTAATTTTGTAAAAGTTGCCATCTTGGATCCAAAATGGCAGCCAAACCCATTGTTGTATAGAATAGAGAGCTTAAACTACTGGGGCTATTGAAATGGTATTATCAATTGTAGTTTACGAAAATATAACACAATCTACCTAATGACGCCATATTGGATCCAAAATGGCGGACTTAAAACAACTTTTAAGATAGAGATTCGAAATTTTAAGATAGAGATTTTTAGCAACGTTTGAGATAGAGATTCGAAATTTTGCATAAATGTGTATCATAACTAGTAGTTTAGGAAATTAATACATAATTTTGCGAAAGCCGCCATCTTGGATACAAAATGGCCGCCCAAAAACCATTTTCGTCACAGTTTGAGCTGGAGAAATTAAATTTTATTTTTGGTTGTCTTCAGGTGTAAGCCACGACAATATAATTAAATGTTAAAAAAGTGGCCATCTTGGATCCAAAACGGCCGCCAAACTCATTGTTTTATAAAATACACAGCCTAAACGGTGGGACTACTGAAATGAGATTTGGAGCGAAGGTAGAATATCATCAGTACGTTACGTAAATATTACGAGATGTGTTCAAAGACGCCATCTTGGATATTAAATGGCGGACTTAAAAATCCATTTTCCACACCATTTTAGCTAGAGATATGAAATTTAGCATAAAGGTGTATCATAACTAGTAGTTAAGAAAATAGAACAAAGGCTTGGGAAAGTCAGCATCATTAATCCAAAATGGACGACCGAAAACACATATTCTAACCGATTAAAGCGGGATAAACGAAGTTTGCCATGAAAGTGTACCATGACGAGTATGTCACAAAAATAGTGAAAACACCCCCATATGGGGGCGCATCCCCCGGCGGGTGGTATATTTGTAGCATGGAGTCTGCCAGAAAGTCTCTGTTTACGATAAAGGGGGCTGCGCCCCCTCAAACTCCCATGTTGGGAGCTCTGCTCCCACGGGGGTCTGGGGGCAGCGCTCCCAGCGAAGCAAAGCGAGTCCATATACTAAATAGCCCCATGGACACTCACTCATTCACTGACTGACTGACTGATTCACTCACCCATATAAATTCACAGGCCAAACTACTTGAGCTACAAACACCAAATTTGGTATGAAGGTGTAGGTAAAGGAAAAAATCCGACATTTTGAAAAAGTCGCCATCTTGGATCCAAAATGGCCGCCAAACCCATTGTTGTATAGAATAGGGAGGATAAACGGCTGGGGCTATTGAAATGAAATTTGGTATGGAGGTACATTATCGTTAGTAGGTTACGAAAATATTTTCAAATTTTCTAAAAGTCGCCATCTTGGATCCAAAATGGCAGCCAAACCCATTGTTGTATAGAATAGAGAGTTTAAACTACTGGGGCTATTGAAATGAAATTTGGTATAAAGGTACAATATCAATTGCAGGTTACGAAAATATAACAGTGTACCTAAATGCGTCATATTTGATCCAAAATGGCGGACTAAAATTCCATTTTCCACAACGTTTGAGACAGAGATACGAAATTTTGGATGAATGTGTATCATAACTAATAGTTTAGGAAAATAATACAAAATTTTGCGAAAGTCGCCATCTTGGATTCAAAATGGCCTCCAGACTCACTGTTTTATAGAATACACAACCTAAACGGCTGGGGCTACTGAAATGAGATTTGGAACGAAGGTACAATATCACCATTACGTTACGTAAATATTACGAGATGTGTTCAAAGACGCTATCTTTGATATAGAATGGCGGACTTAAAAATGCATTTTCCACAGCGTTTTAGCTAGAGATACGAAATTTAGCATAAAGGTGTATCATAACTAATAGTTTAGGAAAGTTGAACAAAGGTTTGGGAAAGTCAGCATCATTAATCTAAAATGGCCGACCGAAAACACATTTTCTAACCGACTAAAGCTAGACAAACGAAGTTTGCCATGAAAGTGTACCATGACCAGTATGTTACAAAAATTGTAAAAAAAAAACATATGAGGGCGCAGCTCCCCGGTGGGTAGCATATTTACAATGGAGTCGGCCAGTTAGTCTCTGTTTACGATAAAGGGGGGCGCAGCCTCCCAAATCCCCATGTTGGGAGCCCAGATGCGACGGGGGTCTGGGGGCAGCGCCCCCAGCGATGCAAAGCGAGTCCACATACTATATAGCCCCATGGACACTCACTCACTGATTCACTCATCTATATAAATTCACAGGCCAAACTACTGGATCTAGAAACACAAGATTTGGTATGAAGGTGTACGACCATGAGTAGGTAAAGGAAAAAATCCGACATTTTGGAAAAGTCCCCATCTTGAATCCAAAATGGCCGCTAAACCCATTGTTGTATAGAATAGGGAGCTTAAATGGCTGGGGCTATTGAATTGAAATTTGGTATAGAGGTACAGTATCGCTAGTGGGTAAGGAAAATATTTTCATATTTTCAAAGTAGACATCTTGGATCCAAAATGGCCGCCAAACTCATTGTTGTATAAAATATACAGCCTAAACCGCTGTGGCTACTGAAATGAAACTTAGTACAAAGGTACATTATCAACAGTAGATTAATATTACACAATTTGTCAAAAGACGTCATCTTGGATATAAAATGTCGGACTTAAAAATCCATTTTCTACAACGTTTGAGCTAGAGGTATGAAATTTAGCATAAAGGAGTATCATAACTAGTAGTTTAGGAAAATAATATTTTTTGGGGGGAAAGTCGCCATTTTGGATTCAAAAATCATTTTCGACACCGTTTGAGCTAGAGAAATGTAATGTACCTTCACGAGTAAATCACGACAATATAATAAAACATTAAAAAATCGCCTTCTTTAATCCAAAATTGCCGTTCGAAAACCCATTTTCTAAACCACTAAGGCTAGACAAACGAAATTTTGTATGAATGTGTACCATGACGAGTAGGTTACAAAAAATGGGGCAAACCTTTACTATGGGGGCACAGCCTCCTGTGTGTTTGGTGCAGATCGGTATCAAGGGGAACAATAACCCGCAGAGTCTGGCTATGATAAAGAGGGCGCAACCCCCAAAACCCACAAGTTGGGCGCGCAACTTTGGCCGAGTAAAGTAAAAGTGAGGAGAAATTTCGATATGTTGCTGACAAAGGTTGAAGCACCTAACACAGAAGATTGAACATTATTTAAAATAAAGAACATTTGATACGAAACAGGTGAGTGATATACTGTAATTTAATAATTTCCAATCACGTGAAATAAATTATTTTTTGCTTTTTTCAAGATTCTTGGCGATAACTGTAAATCTCGACATTTCTCAGAAAGATTAGCGAATATATCAAGGAACTTTTCTAAAATATTTAAGTGTGTGCGACTGGTATGATTCTTGGAAATATAATGTCATTACTGGGATGTTCACATTACACAGGAACACTTTCCCTTTGGCAGTTTCCGCCCTCTTCACTCACTTTCAAACTAGTTGCGAAGAATTGGTACATAATACGGCATATAATACGGTATATTATTTCATTATGTCTGGAACTTCTACATCATTTTCCTCTCTTTTTTCTCTTCCTAGTTCTTAATCGTAGAAGTTTAAATATCTTTAGATTATTTCAAATATTTTTCTAATTTCTGGTTACCGTCCTATCAGGTTCCTCAACCACCAGTATTTGTTTTTCCCCAGCTCAAGAACTGTTCTGTTTGATATTCTTCAAGCTGTTTTCAGTAGTTTTTTACCTAACAATATTTGTGTTGTATTTTCGTACATTCTTCCTTAAGGTTTTATTTATATCTTTATATTCGATTCTAGTTATTGTATTTTCTCCCTTTTTATTTCCATTTTTTGTTCATTAAAAGTTTTGTTTCTTCCGAGATTTTACTCTCATTTGTCATGCTACTATTTCTTTTGTTTTCTCTCTTATTATCCCAATCAGTACATTATTTCTGCAATTGATATCTTCTTAATCTTCTATCTCTTCCCGGGCGCTGACTGTGTTAATTAGTTTTGTACCGGATATCTGTCTGCTTTTCTCTAGTTTCTTCTTCAATCTAAAACGACGACTTCCTCTTAACCTTCTCTAATCTAGTGTTTATTTCACTCTCATCTCACTATACAACGATCACTCGAGATTTCGAAACTGTTCAGAACATGCAAGTCTTGAGCAATTTCCCTGTTATTTGATAGAATATAATTTATTTTGTTTCCAGCTCCATTTGAGCTGGAAACAAAATAAATGTTTCCTATGTTCATTTCATCTGAGTTTTCTTCTTAAAACGTGCACTCGAAATGAATCGTTTATTGGTTTCTGAAAACTTTAGTAGTCTCTCTTCACTTTCCTCGTTCTTCTCTGCTGTCTCTTTTGCCAAATCCAAATTTTCTCACTTGCTTGTTACTGCTCCACTAAGTCCCTACTTTTGCCTTGAAGTATCCCATTGCTAACTTATAATGGGATTTAAAATTATCCAAAATATTCTGTATATCTTCGACTTCTATTGCCATTCCCATTCTCCAAGTAACTTAAACCTGCAAACCCTTCCGAGGACTTCTTGAGTACCCAATTCCCTTCGGCAGATTAAATATATATGTATGATTATTTGTTCGGTACAGACTTCTAAACCGTTCAACTTACCCGCCCTAACCTCCATTAGAAACTTTATTTTATATGGACCAGTCTAGTAACTGTTGACTGGCTCGTCACGCATCTCTTTTAGAGGTTGCCGAGAACTGTATTAGTATAATTTATGGTATAACTATTAAATATATTGTGGGTTCTCATATGTATATCGAAGGATCGATCTGTACCCAATTTTTCACGGTTGCTTATTATGGGTAGTTATATATATATATATATATATATATATATATATGCTTCAGTACAATTTTGACCCCCCTCCCTAGAAAAAGCTGAAATGATAGACCTGTGTAGTATCCTCCCACTGCCAATGGCTCTACAGTTTTTGCCAAAAATTTTCACGGCCTTTGTGAGGGCCAAAGTATTCGGCTTAGGTGTGGGAAGAACGAACGTTTTTTGTCTAAGATTTCTATATCGTGCGTAGTTAAATTCTTCTTTGTCAAGTTATGAGGGATTCATGCATTTGGATTTTCTTGGTTGTGGATCAGCTTCTTTCATTATCTATGCAACTTGTGGGAGTTATGGTTAGAAAAATAATTTATTACCAGGTTTTGTTTGGGTAAAATGCAGTTTCACTTTTCGGAATATATAGTTAATCTTTACCGGTGTTTTTATGTTGAAAGTTTACTTCCTGTGTTTTATTAAAATTTCCAACAAAACTTGTATGGTGTCCTTCCTGGACGTCTGGCTGGCGGTGTTTGCTTGGTATCTCAGCTTTTTAGGTGTAGGCGTCCCATTTTTTTTAGTTTTGTTGGTTGCTTGTAGCTTTCTCTTCAGAAAGTCTAGCACGAAATCCAATTGGCGAATCGGACCACTTTCTTTGTGGCCTCTGAAATAAACCTGGCCTTACATTCTACCAAAGTGAATTCTAACTCTTCTTCCAACTTCGATACTAACTGTCTGTAATGTTGGTAACCTCATCATTGATACTTAGTTCCCCTCTCCGCAAAATATCTGTGATGTTATCTTCGAAACTGGCTGGTGCTTTGGTGAACCGAGCCAAATTAAGTTAAAATCAGGTTTCTGGAGCCTTCTTAAGGATCTACTATCTCATATCCCTTTCCTAATGTCTAAATCGTATTGCAGGACAGGAAGTATTTGTACAGCTGCTTGCGCAGTGTTCTGAAGCATTATTTCTGGGCACCTATCAAATTTTATTTTGGCCTAGAGGCACCAGATTAGTCCATTCTGGCTTGCTGCAGACTTGCCGGTAGGGTCAACATTGCTATTATCGCTTCACTCTTCATTGTTTTCTTGTTGTTCAACCTCCATGTGCTATACGTCGTCCAAGGTGTGGTTCAGATCTGGCAGGTTCATGGAGATTTCTGCTTTAAGTGTGTTCATATTCTACTAAAACTTAAGCTTTTATCAAGATCGTTTTATAGGCGAGGTTTGGTTTAGTACTTACAAGGGAAAGGTCACTCAGATCACCCCGAAACCCTACTTCAAATTTCGTACACAGGTAGGTCAGCCACAAAGAGATTACCACACAAAAAAATTAGCTGCCGTTTTGAAGTGCAAGACCTTTGAATAAAAGAGTAAAGCTTCGACGCGATCTCTAATACAATGCTTGTCAAAGTTCCAAAACTGCTTAATATCTCTGTTAGAATGCGTTTTTGAAAACTTGAAAGCGACACATGTTGCAGAGCTATCGAATGGGCTAGTCCATTAGAATGTGTGGGGCCCAATGGGGTCCAACTTTGATTTTTTAAATTGGAATCCCGATCTTTTATTGTAGAATCTATATCTATGGAAAAAACTAAATCAGAATATGTCCTGCTAAAAACTGTAGAATGTGAGCGCTACAGGGCCGGAAAGTAGATTAATAGTGAGATGTGTTAAAGGTTCCGGAACGGCTAAATATCTCGGTTGCAATGCATTTTTGTAATTTGAAAGAGACACAAGTTTCAGAAAATCAACAGAGCTATCGGATGAGCTATCCAATCAAAATGTGTCAGGCCCAAATTTGATTTTTTAAATGAGAATCCCCAGTTTTATTACCGATTCTGTATATACGGATAAAATAAAGAAGAATATGTCCTGTTCATAACTGTAGGATATAAGTTCTGAGCTCTACAGGGCCGGAAAGCAGATTAATGGTGACAAGAGCTAAAAGTTACGGAAACGCTACGTATGTCAGTTAGAATGCGTTTTTTTCTGCATGGAAGTTCATTTATGAAGTACGTCTATTTCACGATAGTAGAATGTACATTTAGCTATCTACTACTTTTATTCACATTTCATAATTCCTAATCCATTATTTATATAAAATACTCTGCGATAGTTATTTACTCCATTTGACAATACTAACTTATTCTAAATATTTTTAGAATCTATAAAGTAAGCAAGTTTTATGATTGATTTTGTACCTAGTCGTACGAGTTTCCATATACGCCAATACAGTGCTCGAATTTGAATTTTGAATTCCAATTTATTTTAAGTCATTTAGGCAACTATGACTCAGGCTGTATAGATGATGATGAGATGAATTGGTTGAATGCAGAAAGTGGGAGGAAACGGAAGCACCCCGAGAAATCCCACGCACACTGTTCGTCCACCACAAAGTCCACATGGCATGAGCAGAGATCGATCCGAACCCTAGCACAAGAGGTGAGCGCTGTACCAACAGAGAAACCGTGACCCCGATGAGAATGCCAAGAATTTTCTCTGGTGCATTAAAATTTCACCCCGGGTTATTTATTTTGAGTATCACCTCAATAAGGGATAAAATTATCTATTTTCACCAAAAAGATAGTATGTTGAAACTTGTAGGTGTTACGCCCCCAACCCAAGATCCCAAAAGAGGATCACACAAACAAATAGGGTCGCCAGGAGCCTAGAGTACCCACGCAACGCATCTAACCTAAACTCTAGCTCCAAACATATTCTACACCCCAGACGAGCGGCGCAGAAATGCCTTCCAGATTTAAGAATATCTGGGAAAGAGGACTCCAGATCCTTGTGATCGCTGTGAAAAAACAATAATTTAGATCGAGGGAGGAAATACCGATAAGGCGACACATCCAATCTTTTAATTAGATCGTCAGTTCATACTCTGAAGTACCAGCTGGTTCAGATTAGCGACATATTAAGAAAGAAAAACGCAAATCTTTACTTGGGAAATAATCTCAAACGATAATACGCATAACGACTCATATGTGACTCATACTGTGTCTTTACTCACTTCGAAGTCTACAGGGTGGCAAAAGACCATGTCTTACCTAAACCTTAGTTGGGCCCATACCTGTAGTCTGGAATCGCAATTCCTGAAATAAAGACGAACGAACACCAACGAATGACGGTCGCAACTCAATCCAAACGTCGTGTCATAATGCTAAAATGCAAATAATATCTATTCATACAAATCACATGCTGGAGTCACTTTTCATTTGTCAACGCAGAAATAAGCAGTAATTCAATATATAGTTCCTTTCCCAAGTTATCGCTTCTCAGCTGGCGAAAGAATCCTACCACTGGCTTACGGATTCATGAAAAGACCTAATCTAATTAAAAGGCATCACTCAAAACGATAGGTTTACCGAAACACAGAAATAATTTAGTCTCAATTGCTGTCAACTTCACGTAACGATTAGTAGCTAAATTCCAATGAATATCATGTCAAACATTAAATAACTCACTGCACATCATAAATATTACTATACACTGTATGAAGATTATCAACTAATGCCTTAAATCGTACCTGGTTAACTGAGAGATTTCTATACTACGTTCACTGAACACAAGAGTTTTCGAAGAAATATAAAATTTCAGAATTCCAATTTATTAAACTGAACTTACATAATGCACGCTTTCGGATATGATAATTGCATAAGAGTCAGAACAGAATTACCGTTGAGTTGAGGAACAAACTAATTTGAATCGTCTATCTGGTATACATTGAATTAATTAAGCAGAACTGAAAGTTAGTTTGTTACATACAAATGTCCATAATTTCTATAATAATTAATAAATCTTGCTGAAATTTCCACAAAGTATTCCCAAAGCATTGTTATTTAATTTAGAAAAGTTTTATCACAGTATTACTTACACGAAAGAAGTTATAGTCCAAAATGGATCGTACAGAAATAATAAATTTCGCTTTAGTAAATGCGTGACGTCATTACAGATGATTACTACATTATACAAATGACGTTCTGAATAAATCTTGAAAATGCAAAATAAGGTTATAAAATGCGACTTTTTATCGGAGAATAGTGGCTGGAGTTGAAACCAAGATTAACTAATCATGTCGTATTATTTAATTTACTATTAACATCAAAAACTCTAAGCAAAGATTGTCGAACACACATGTCGCTAATTTGACTAAGTAATGAAAATATGCGGTAGCTGTCAACATTGCTAACCGGGAATTTCGAATATTGAAACTGGAGACTAAAAATTGGCATATGATTATTGAAATCCAACGATCCGATACTTGAAATGTAAGAATTCTGTTAATAGCGGCCTCATACTGAAATTTAGAACATGCTGTACATTCTGACAAATAATCTCAAAACCAAAATATTAATTTCAATGAGGTGAAAATTTCGAAATAATGTCGCTGAAAAGTCCTGGTAGCACTTGTATTGGTTATATTCTTCTTACTACGATTTAATATATTTTTCCGGTATGGACGAAATCAGTCGCAATATTATCGAAACATATACTAAATTTGGCGTTTATATTTACCACTCGTAGATAGGGCTTAGGAAGTACATATGACGGAAAGTCCATACGTCCATTCTTCTAGTCATTAAAATTGGAACTGAACTAAAATGGCGTGGGAGAGCAGTTCTCCCAGCAAACGGAGAAGAAGGCTGATTCACACCAATCAGCAAAAACCAAGTCACGAAGCATTGACTAGGGTCCAATCAAAATCAAGCACTAGATCCAAGTCATTGCTGCGTGACTAACGAAAACCTGGATGGATAACGATTAAAATCCAAAGCAAAAATTAAAACGAAACACGCTCAAAGAGTGACTAAAACCAAGCAAAGAGAATGAGCTAAGGAGCACACACAGAAAAGAAACAAAACGGAGACTAAGAAAATAAAAGGGGGAGAAAATAAATTAAAATGAAACAGCAACTAGGCTGTTGCATAGGAATCCACTAGGTTTAGGATTCCCCTTCGTAATTTATAAGAAATCGGACACTGCGTCAATATTGTGGAACAGCAGGAAAGAAGTAAACGGGTGGTGCTGCCACCATAGGAAAAGTTTGACAGTGATAAACAAGCTTTGCATGAGTGATAAGAAAGAGAAGAAGCTCGAGCATGTTGCTCCATTTTCGATAGATTCTACGAAATTACAAGAAAATAAGAGAAGTGGCTAATATTTTGATAGACCTTTGACTTTCTGGAACTTTTGACAAGCACTGTATAAGAGACCGCGTCCAAACTTTACCTTTTATTCAATGGCAGCAATTTTTTTGTGTAGTAATCTCTTTGTGGCTGACCTACCTGTATACGAAATTTGAAGTAGGGTTT
>JAGDQP010042648.1:4216-16480 GCA_022664845.1 Lepisma saccharinum
GATTATGCTTTCTATTTTTTAAGTGTTAATTTGTCTTTTCCTTTTATTTTCGGAATAGGAAATTCAATTGGATATGAGCGCACTCGGGTTCATACTGCGAATCGGGGTACGGCATTGTCCACTGAGTTCATTATATTTTACTAGTGGCTTTATCGTATTTCGGTAAGCAAGTATGTTGAGCTACAATCGACAATGTGCAGGAGAAAATGTAACGCGAAAAGGAGAAAGAAACAGAAAAAATCCGGTAGTGCACGTCTTGCTGCATATAGTTGGGACTCGGTGAGAAGATTTTTTTATGTATTTATTTTTTAAGATATGCAGAGGCATATGTGTGTGCTTTGCTTACTTTCGCTTTCTGAGATCATCCTGCTCGCGGGTGGTGATGAAAGTTTCGGGGGGGATAGTACAACTTCAAACACTGTATATTTACAATGAAACGTTTCGGATTTCCTGATAGAGTTTCAAGTTCACATACGTTATAAGTTCTCACCTCAGTTATCCGGAATGGACCTTTATACTTGTTTGCAAGTTTGGTCGATAATCCGATTTTTCGAGTATATGTTTGCATCAGAACTAACTGTCCTATCTGAAATGTATGTGGTTTAAGTTTGCGGTCTATGATCTCCTTTGCCTTGGTCTGTGCAGGCGAAAATTTTTCTTTAGCTAAATTTCGGATGAAATCGAGGTGTTTTTTGAGTTGACGTGCTGTAGGTTCTTTACGGTTGTAAGGAACTTCATGAGGTAACACTGCTGTTCTCCCAAAAACTATTTCATATGGCTGATTCTTCGGCTATCGTTTTTGGAGATGTTGTGGCAGTACGTGCACAAAAATACAAATTTTGCCCAACCTTTTTGATTTTTGCAAAATATTTACGTAGAAAACTACCTAAAACTTGATTATGGCTCTCAATCAAACCATTCCCTTTCGAGTGGTAGCTCGTAGTGAAGTTATGTTTGTACTGTAAGATTGAAGAGATCTCTTGCATTATCTTTGATGTAAAGTTAGATCCAAGATCACTGAATATAGATTCAGAGACTCTAAAACTACAAAATATGTCTCTTACTAGAAATGTGGCACCGTTTTTAGACGTAATTGAACGAAGAGGGCGGGCGATGACACAGTGTGATAAGTAAATCACTCGCCCAAATGATATATTTCTGTCCAAAACTTGACACAAGCGGCCCAAAACAGTCTACGCTTATACGTTGGAAAATTCTATCCACCGGTAAGGGGCAATGTAATCCGATTTTACGAGACGTGTCCTCGTTGGAGTACTGACATTCTCGACAACTAAAAATATTTTTTTATGTTGGTACCCATTTTAGGCCAGTAATAGCATTCTGCTATTCGTCCGAAACATTTAGCATATCGGAAATGTGCTCCTGTTAAAGGGTGGGTGTGGTTTTCATGTAAGATGTCGCGAATAAGACTTTTTGGAATAACCATCTTGTATTCTTTGCAGCAACGACGATATAAAATACCATCTTTGAGATCATAAAATCTCACATCTAATGCTGTTGGGTCTTGTTGTTTCTTCTCAATAATATGCTTTAATGCTAAAACTTTTTGCTGTACAGCAGAAATAAATTTCATCTTGTATGTTAAAACTGTATTGATTTCTAAAGGATCTTCTCTGAGTTGTGATTCAGAGGAGGAAAGGGGTTGTGTGGGGTGTCTTGAAAGCATGGCGGCTAGATGGTTGCATTTCCCACTTCAATGTTTTATTTCAAAATCATATATTTGAAGACGAAGTGCGCAGCGAAGCACTTATATTTTTGGTTTTTACGTGTACGTAGGAAGCAAATATAGGTGGAATCAGAGTATACTGTAAATTTTACATCAGCTAAATACGAATGCCAGTTCAAAACAGCTTGTGTGAGGGCCAAACCAACTTTTTCAGGGATGGAGTATCTGCTTTCGAGACATGTTAGCGTTCTTGAATAATAGACTAGCATATGTTTCTGTCCGTCTTTAATCTGTTCCAAGGCTGCACCGATCATGGTTTCGCTTGCATCCACTGTTACCACTGTTGGTAATTTTGAATTAAAAAATGCAAGTCTAGGTTTTTCACAAAGTTTTTGTTTTGGTTGATTAAAAGCTTGTTTTTGCTCTGGGCCAAAAACAAAGGGGGTGTTGGCTTTAGTCAAAGTAGTCAATAGTTTGACGATTGTTGAAATTTGTTTGATATATCTCCTAAAATAACTTACAGATCCAATGAATGAACGAAGAGATTTGAGAGTCGTAGGGTAGTTTAATTTCTCTATGGCACTTACTTTCTCCGGATCAGGTTTTAGTCCGTATCTGCCAGCTATATGGCCAAGTATTGGTGTTTCTGCATAAGCAGATCCACACTTACTTGGGTTTAACTTTAAGTTAGCTTCTCTTAGTTTTTGAAAGACTAATTCAAGTCGTTCTAGCATTTGAGAAAATGAGTCACTCCAGAGTAACAAATCATCCAAGTAGACCGCCATTATTTGCCATTTTGAGTCTGCAAAGATCTTATCCATACAAGATTGGAAAGAATATGACGCACTTGTTAACCCAAAAGGCACAACGGTCCATCAAAAGGATCCACAATGAGAAACAAAAGCGGTTCTGTCTTGATCTTGTGGTCTTATCCTAATTGCGTGGTATCCACTCTTTAGATCTAAAGTAGATATAAAAGATGCGTCTGTAAGGCAATCTAAAATGTCATCAACACAAGGCATTATGTATTCTGAACGCTTTATAAGTTTATTGAGAAATCTAAAATCAATGAAAAGCCTTTTACCTGTGTTATCTTTCTTATCTACAAACAAACAAGGGGCGGCGCATGGACTACGCGCTGGTCTGATACATTTGTCGGCCAAAGGTTTGTCAATTTCGGCTTGAATCAGCTCTCGTTCTTTTGGAGACTCTGTAGGGTGGCTGAGATATAGGAATGTCACTGAGGAGATCTATCGGAAAGTGTATAGATGTGTCTGGGTTACCTGGGTTATATCCCATGCAAGGATATCTCTATATTTGTCTGCAAGGTATAAAACTTGTTGTCTCTCTGAGGGAGATAAGTCTGGGTTAATTTTAAGTTCTTTGCTCAGGTCATGCTCCGTATTATTGGAAGAATCGTCTGAGGAAGCGTGAGATGGGAGTTAAAATCGTATTTTTTCGCTTTTTGGTTTAGTTGGGGCGGGGGAGGGGGGTCGTTTGAAAAATTTGGAGGGCACAATTTTCTAGGTTCGTCACTGCTGATATTTTACCTATCATCTCGTTCTCTGGTATGGTAACGGGTGTTGTTTTGAAATTCATTACAGGAACTACTGAATGGTCAGCCACTCAATTAACTAACATAGGGGAAGTAAAACAACGATATTTATAATGTAAACTACCCGTATTTTCAATGAGAAAATCATCTTTAGGAAGTTTGTTAGTTTTGATTTCAATTAAAACAACTGATATAGGCGGTATTATTGTTTCAGCCTTAGTAACTACATATTGCTTTACTGTGTATTTTTGGCTGCAACTGAGGAAACGTGTCATTTCCTTTGATAACTGACGTATTTTGTTGACTTGGAGGTGAAGTGTTCACGAAAAGGTTTGCTTTGATCTTGGCCTCCGTAGTCTGATTGAAATGTGGGTAAGTTGTGTTTCGGAAGGTCGTTGTGTATCTACTTTCGTTTTTATCAGTTTTGATAACTGTGGTTTGTTATCTAGGTTGTCAATTTTAGAGAACTGTGGTTTCCTACTTTTATGATAGGAAGCATAAGAAGTAGTTTCTCTGTTCAGATATTTTGTTACGAAAGGTTTTCGCGGTTGTCCATGCTTATTGAAATAACTAACTTTCGTCATATGTATACTGGAAAGATATACAGGGCGTTGCGAATTTTGTTGCTCTGTAAACAAAATGGTTCGTTCAAAGTGGCCATTGTTGTCTTTAAGTACTAAACAGTGTCCTTTAATAGCCATAATATATTTATTGATAAAATTCATACCTGATATGATCTTATGATCCGAGTCCTGTCTATTATAAATAGCTGCATTGATCCACAATCTCTTGGTATATCCTTTATAATCACGTAAATATAAACATAACCTTACTACAGCTAACGGTTCTGTAGGTGCGTGTCCAAGAGCTTGTATCCTGATTGTTGCTTATAAGCGTTTAGCAATGTTGAATTTATGCGGGATCAATGAAGAATCCACAAGAGTGGTCATTGCTCCAGTATCGACTAATCAAGTGGTTCGTTGTCCGTAGATTTTTGTCTGTTCTTCCGGTAAACGGTTAGAAAAATTATTAACAGAAGTTCGAGAATTTCTATTCTGAGGTCGTTGATAGTTCATATTTACTGTCCGAGGCCTAAACTGTTGTGAATGGTGCCGCTGCTAACTATGCAAATGGAGTGAATCTACTATCTTCGGATGCAAGAAAATCTGCAACCGAGAGGGCGCCGCCGCTTTATCGAGTAAGGCTAGGTTTTCGAGATATTGAATTTTTAATTAATGTGTTCTTAAATTAACATCGAACATCCGCAAAGAAGTTCATTTTATTACCCATAGCACTGTTCATATGTGAAAAGATATGTCCAGCTAGAAAGGTAATGTATTATATATTACAAAGAATGTGTTTATTTCTATCTGGTACAAAGGTGTCAAATTGCTTTGCCTTAACAAACTAATACTGTACTAAAGAAATATACAACATATAGAAAAGTTTGAACTGATTTAGTGTTCTTGAACGAATTGACAAACTACTAACTTAACTACGTACGTATTAAAGTGTCGATCATTCACTTGAAGCAATATCAAAGAGCTTACATACCATAATGTGTGTGAAGATATTAGAAACCATAAATTTTAACTGCCTCTCTCATTGTTATATTTCATATAAAATTAAAGTACACACAGGCTGTGCCAAATGTTATTGTTCACACAAATAACTCTATAACTACTTAAAGTATCAAAATAAGAATTATATAATGCAAGGGGGACGGTCATCACTCATCATTGATAATCAACCTACCCACCAAGCGAGCAGACAGGGCCGACGACGGGTTTTGAAAAAAAAAGGAGCTGATGTGGCGGGTGGGTGCTGGACGGGGTCACGTCCCTATGCCAGCAAGTCGGGGGACAGACGGCGGCCCGGAAAATAACCGACGACTGAAGGCCACGTATGGGACGCGCCAACCTCCCCCAACTATTTCCCGACTAATTATTGGTCGGGCCGCCATCCGGGTCGGCATTTTGCCTGTTGGGTAGCGATTGTAAACCTATAACGACTCAGGTTCCGTAAACATAATTTTCTTCAAAGCAATGTTAGGTTAACCGATGTATCATGAGAACGTCCCTAAGATACCTAACGGGTTGCATATAAAATATTAGTCCTCTACCTCCATGTGGTTCCGAAAGATGTTCGTCAAGAATCGGAAGCTTTCATGTGCAATGCCCTTTCAATCTTTCTGACACATTAATATTGTCTGCTAGTTCTAGACCACTGACAGTCCTCTCACTTTCTTTAAATTCAAATGCAATGAAAGAGTACTAGTTGTGATTGTAATTGTAATAATTATTTAGCACATAACATAAAATATAATTGACTAAAGGAGTTTACCATCAAGGACTTCAGGCCCCTTAGGCGCTCATGTGCAGTTATAGATTAAATTTCTGATGAGAAGCCTATTATGCGAATCAAGATGTTTCAAACGCTAAATTACTTAACCTACATTTTTAGTTAAGAATATCATAAATGTGGATCGTACATGCACGATCGCCAGATTGATTATTAGCTATAATCTAAAGTTTTGCAATATTTAAACTAATAAGTTTTATTTGGGTACGACCATTTGGATGATCCCACACAATTGCACAGAAGTAAAGTACTGTTTGGTCAGTGCTACCAAAATAATTTGGATGCCGTATTTCGTAGATTGATTTGTTTTACTTACTAATATTAGTAAGCATGACTAAAATTCTTTAGTTAGGCATTCGAAAAAATTTGGTTAACCTAGACTTGGTCAATATTTGGTAGTATTGACCAAAGAGATTTGGTGTTTTACGAAGTAGAATTTGGTGCGAGCTATCCATTATATCTGTATATGAGAGGTAGAGGCGCATAAGTCACAAATTCTTGTTTTCTACCGTAGCTGTGTTTCACATGAAGAAAACTTAGTGGCAAACTGGCGCGAAACGGACTCTGTAGCAAATAAAATCTGTAACTATCTTAAACGAGCTCGAACACCAGAAAACATTGCTCAAGTTAATGATAGTCTTAAAAAAATCCGACAAAATGTCAACGCCGGTTTTCTGTGCAAGTATCGGCTTATCCCATAAGTATTGCCGTATTCTTGTATAAAGATGAAAATAACGATAACTTAACCGACGCACTACCGTTAGTCATTGTACAGTCTCCATCGAACCCCACAACATTTTGCCATCTGCCATCTGCCAACGAGTTGTTGAATCCCCTGCTGAAAGAACACTGAAAATCCTCTGGCACAGAAAGCACATAAAAACTTACCCAAAAATGAACTTTATATGAAAGCATGTGAAAATTATGTGAACCTCCGAAAAAATGTGAGTATTTAGTGTGCTCAATGTGTCTTTTTATTAGCTTCTAGCCACGGTGCACAGTTTGTACACATTAAGTTCATTTTTTTGCTGTAGTTAACATTATGTACACTTCGTTCAGATATCACTTTTAGTTCATTTGCCAATTTAAATGAACTTTTTCTGAATACATTGTGTAACAGTACACAAGAAGTGCAAACATATTATGCACTATACTATGGCTTAGTTCATATTAATTTCACGAAAAGTTAATATATTATGCACTAAAAACATGCTAACACTGGAGCATACTGTGAACTTTTTCTCGGGAGATATTATGAACTTGATGTGTACTGTAGGTGTACTTTGATTTTCAATGAACTTATTGGTTTTGGAGGCAAAGCACTGGGTCATTGTTCGTCGCACGCCAATCTCATTTTGGGATGTTTTCCCGGAAAGGTGGTTTTGCAGGCTGCGTAAAGACTGTAGTCTGTTGGTGCAAGATCAAGTGAAAGCTCCTGATAGGGGAGTTTCTTCCAGCAACATTCCTCGATTGTAGCACAGGTTATTCTTGTCGTGTGTGGAGTCGTTGATGAGCCAGTAACCTGCCATTAACCAGAGCAGGAAGTTTCACTAGCAATGCAGTCCGTTGCGTTGTAACTGCTGACAGTAGACATCTGCATTGATAGTCCGGTTACGTGTCAAGAGTTCAAGACGGATTATCTCATGGATATCCCACGAAACACTCAACATCACTTTGCAGGGGTGGAGATACTGTTTTGGTACTAGTGGAGATACACAGATGTCAACACCTCAACAGAAGCAGCAGCGAGTTGTCATCTGTAGTTTCCTGCTCACCCGTCACAGACGTGAGTCATTTCTAAACAGAATGGTGACAAGGGATGAAAAGTGGGCCCTCTACCATCACATTACACGCAACCGGTAGTAGGTACCTAAAGAGGGCACAGGAACTGTACTTAAACAGGATCTTCACCCCTGGAAAGTAATGTTGAGGGTTTGGTGTTGAGAGTCCGTGGAATACTCCGTTTTGGCCTTTTGCCACGTAACCAGACCATAAATGAAGATGTCTGTTTCAGCAGCTTGAACGTCTACGTACTGCACTGTTGGAGAAACGTCTTGCTTTGGTTAATCGCAAGGCTGTGCTCATCCACGGAGATAACGCGCAATCACACAAGGAAAGAACCACATCTGCTAAGATCTAGGAATGTGACTGGGAAAAACTCCAGTACCTGGCGTTTTCACCAGATCTTGCACCAACAGAATACTCCCTTTTTCGCAGTCTAAACAACAACCTTTCCGGGAGTATATGAAAAATGAAGGTAATGTGCAACGAACAGTGACCCAGTTCTTTGTCTCCAGAACAAGTAACTATTTTGCACGGGGGATTCAACAACTGGTTGACAGGTGGCAGAGTGTTGTGAAATCCGATGCAGACTATTTTCCTTACTTACGGTATTGTTCAAGGTAAGTTATCGTTCTTTTCCTGCTCAGATAAACGGCGTTGAGATTTTTTTGGACATTTTTCGCAAGTTAGCATTAACTTAAGCAAAGTTAAGTCTTTGGTGTTTGAACTCGTTCCGGATAGTTACGGATTTTACGGATAGTTACGGAAGTGTAGTAAGTGATTTCGTGTGCGTAAACGAACGAACTGTGGCGAAAGAATTCGATATTTTGGACTTTACCAAAGAAGAACTAGTGAAATTCGAAAATAGAATTCAAGTCAGAAAACAAAGAATCATCTAATAACGTTAACGTTAAGATGGCAAGATAAAATAAAAAAGAAGCTGATAAACACCAGCACGCCCAGATCGTCTAGAGAAGAAAAAGAGTTAAGATAAAAGCACGTCGATGAAATATATGCTGAGTGGGAGAAGCTACAACAAAAAACTCCCAAATCATTGAGATCAGTAAGGAAAGGGCTCGTGGATCCAGAGGAAGAGGAGATGGATTCCCAGCCTGAGCTGGATGAAGGAGCATCCAGAAAAAGGATGAGAACGCCAGAAGAAGAAAAAAGAGTCAAAAGATACAACAGGAAAAGGAAAATGAAGAGCTTAGAATAAGAAATGCATATCTGGAAGGAAAATTAGAGGAGTTAGAGAAAACCAGAGAGAAATTGGAAAGAGAAAACAACAGGTTGAAAGAATTTGAAACTAAATTAGTAATATGGCAAACAAAAGTTGAGGAAAGGAAGCGGGAACTGGAGAAATATGAGCGGACAATTAACGAACTTAAGCAAGAAGCAATACATGGCTCTGTAAAAATAAAAGAGGTGGAAGTCACAATTGAGCAAACTGAAAGAAGAAGAATCGAGACGGAAGAAAAAGTTAACAATGCAAGAAGAAGATATATGCAAGGTATATATGGAAAACGGTAATCTAAGAGCGGGAAGGGAGGCCCCTACTCAGACACCAATGGTTACTTTTGCAGAAATGTTTAAAAAAAAGGATAATACTAAAGTTCCGGAGAAAACCAAGCTGATAGAGTCTACCAAAAGAAACACCAAATCCACGATAATGATCAAACCTAAACAAGGAGAATCGCTGAAAGATACAATAATGAGGATAACTAAGTCTATACAGAGACAAGACAAAATTAATTTCCAAATGATCCAAACAAAAACCGCGATTCTATTACAGATGGCAACTACTTTGGATGAGGAAAAACTCTTGAATCATCCAAACATGAAGCAGAATTTCGATATGACGAATAGAAGCGAAAAGAATAACCCGATGATGATAGTCTACAGCATTCCGACGGAGATGAAGGAAGCAGAAGTGGTGGAAGAATTGCTGGTTAGCATCTACAAGATATCACTGATAAACAACGCCAATTAATTAAAGCACAATTCAAAACGGGCCCTAGAGGACAGGATCGATATCATCTTGTGATTGAGATACCTAGACAGGTTAGGCAAATATTAATACAGAATCCAAAAATTTATATACGGTACGAGGTGACCAACATTAAGATTACCTGGTGGTCACAACTTGCCTAAAATGTTTTGACTCCGGGCATATAGCAAATCATTGCAAAAACGATTCACGATGTGGAAATTGTGGCGACAAAAGCCACAAGAAAAACGACTGCAAAGAGAAAGAAAAGAAGGTCTGTGTGCCTGGCTTTTCGAGGGGTAAGAAATGCGGGGTAAACAAAATGAATGTCCCCAAAATAAATTAAGCCTCGAAAGGACGATTGATAGGTTTTACTATGTATCTTATTCCAAATCAGGCTGAGGACCAGGATAATAAACAATGAAAAAAGCTTCCCCCGTGCAAAATTAAAAGTAATCTGGTTAGACTAATGGAATTTAACAAAAAAAATGAATTTATCAACAATTGGTTAACCAACAGTTATACGAAATCAACAAATAATTACTTCACGATGAAGCTGGGACATATTGACCTAGAGGATAGCAATCAGATTGTTATTCATTTTATTAACCCCGAACTTAGTATATTTCCCAGAGGATTCACGCAGATAGTAGCATTATCCCATGATGTATCTGAGTTAGAAGAAATGAAGCAAGAAGAGATAGAAATTCAACATAATTATTTCCTGAAAATATATCTTTCGACCAACAGGTATGGATGTGGCTTTATGCACATAAAATCAACAAGAGAAAACTTTATAGAGGATTTGGATAAGACATTAAATCTACTGTCTTACCTTATGGGAACTACAAGGACAAAGATAGTAATACCAGCTATTGGAATGGGTTATGGAGAAAGGACCTATATGCAGTTCTGAAAAGAATTAAAGAATATGAAGACCTAATTAAGAATATAGGATTTGAAATGATAATTTCCCCTTCAGAACCATCAACAAGGCATTGGATGGATTAAAAACTGAGATATAAAAGAACATAGAAAACAGGGATAAAGAGGAGAAGGCAAATATGGATCCGTCAAGAGAAGAATTGGAAGAAATAAAGAAAAAAACAGAATACTAAGTTGATAGACGGACCATCAACAGCTGGGAAACATAACTCGAAGAAGAAAAAGAAGAACTGGAAATCTTGGATACCGAGACTGTACAAGAGAAAAAGAATAAAGAATATTAATCAAGATACAGAAGACATCGAGATGGAAGACACACAAGATCAAAATGACTGGAGAACCAGAAATGAAGAAAGCCAAGCTGTAGTACAAATTTCGATAGAAAACAAAAAGGAGACTTGCTTTAATCCAAACACATTTTACGAGACCCTTAACCTAAATTACAATTTAACGAAATTGGAAGAACCTTTGATGTTGACAGCGGCATTACGAATAATTGTTAAAAATCTACATCCATCTATAAAAACAAGAACCTTTGATATAATTGAGGAGGTTGATAAGATTTACTTTAGGGCCAATGGAATTACCAGCGATCCACAAGATTTGCTTACATTAATTGATAAAGTCTTCGAGAGGAGGAATGACTCGTTCCATACGAATAATGTCTACAGGCAGTTTGTTATGGCATATGGAAGGATAGTATTTATTCCAGCGGAAAAGTTTCCCGCCTGCTATGTTCACACTCGACAACCATAATCAGCTTCAAAGTAGCCCAAATTAATTTGGATAGATCTAAATTAGCAACAGCAGAAATTAGGCAATTTTGCGAAATGAAAGATGTGGACATAGCATGTATGCAGGAGCCATATGCCTACAAAGGAAAACTGATCAATATGCCACTGGGCGCTGTAACAATACTGCCTGAGGATCCAAATCCAATGGTTGTGGTAGTGATTTTTAATCGGCAAATAAATACACTCGTACACCTAAAATATGCGGATAAATGGACGCTCTGTGTCGATATAGCAAGGGGAAAACATAAAATAACAATTGTGAATGTATATTGTCAATTCTCCATCCCGAGGGAAATCTTCGTCCAGAAGATAGAAGGTATATTACTTGGATTTCTGTATAAGGATATAAGTATTTTGGGAGATTTCAACGCTAAGTCTTCGCTCTGGCACTGCCGTAATACAAATGACAACGGAGAGATGTTCGAAGAGTTAATAGAACAACATAACCTTGTGGTCTTAAACAGAGAGGGACAACCACCTACCTTCAGAGGTAGAGCCGGAGCGGAATCAAACATAGACGTTACATTGTCTAGGGGATATATTTCAAATCGTATATTTAATTGGACTAGTGCCCACAACGTTATCCACTTTAATATAGAATTCAACAGAAATGAAACTGATAGAGAATATGAAAATGAAGGAAATAACACCAAGTATGACATTAGTAAGATAAATAATCAGAAATTTGTGGAAAAAATTGAAACTTCCGCAAATTGAACATAATTGTAATCTGATGGAACTGACAACTAACCTAGAAGATGCAATATGGACAGCGATAAGAAGTTCAGCGCTCAAAATTAAACAGAGCAATAAAAAAATAACACCTTTTTGGACGATAGACTTAATAAATTAAAACGAAGAATGAAGGCGAGCAGGAAGATCTACAGAGCGGCAGGGGATCACATTTTGAAAGCTATAAGGCTGCAGAAATACAGAAGTATAAAACAAAAATTCGAGAAGAAGCTGAGAGAGACAAAGAAGAAAACCTGGAAGAAATTTGTAGAATTGAATCTAAGCTTATATATATGGGGTGTGCCGAACAAAATTATAATGAGAAAAGTCAAAACCAAAGCATCTCTAAACACACTTAAAGATGACCAAGAAAATTTTACTACTAATTGGAAAAGTTCAATAGAATTGCCCTATCAAAAAC
>JAGDQP010042649.1:1124-16479 GCA_022664845.1 Lepisma saccharinum
GAAAAATTTTAAAATTTCGGATTTTTTTTTTTTACTCTCTTCCGTAACTTGAGACTTACTTGTTGTTTTCATGTTTGAGTAGTAGCTTCCGGGTACTTTATCGCAAAAATACCGTTTAAGACTTGGGATTATTACTTCACTGCAACCACAACGGAAAAATAGTTGTTTTTAAAAAGTTGACAGTATTTGGACGCCATTTTCTCAGAAAATATTTAAAAAAAAAAAAATAATAATTATAGTTTAGAAACTTGTGTCTTCTGAAAACTGATAAGTTTTATAATCGACCAGGCATTCGTTTAGATTTTAAGGCCGAATGAATGTTTCCTGCAAAAACTGCGTTCGCTACTGAATTTGACGGGAGAGAAAAAGAGTTTATTGGTGACTGAGTCAAAATCTCTTGTCAAATCTTGTAACTCCCGAAGTGTGGAGCGAACGAAGTTTCTGGCAGGAAACATATAGCTTTAAAATGTAAACTAATACCTGGTCGATTATAAAACTTAATCAGTTTTTAGGACACACAAGTTTCTCAATTATACTGAAAAATAATTTTTTGAGAGTGTTTACTCTCAAAAAATTATTTTGGAGAGTAAAGAGATAGAAAATGGCGGACTTTTTATTATAACCCATATTTGCAGGGGACCTTTAGCCATAAAATCTAAACTACTGACTTACCGATGACAAAACTTGGTCAGCTCTTAGAACACCAACAAGTATATCAAAACTATGCTGATTTTTTCTTTGAAAATGTTTTTTGAGAAAATGGCGTCCAAATATGAAAATGACAAACATTTCAAAAGTAGTTAACTTGTCATTGTTACAGTGAAAGTATCAGTTCCAACCTTTTAAATGTATTTTTGCGATAAAATAGCTAGGACTGGCTACCAAGGGCGGATTAACCCATCTGGAGGCCCGGGGCTACAAGAAATGTGTGCCCCTGCTGACTTCATGTAATATATTTCTGTGAAAGTACAATAAGAAAGTTAAGCGAATACACGTAGTTCTACGACATCAACCATGCCATGCATTAGATGTGATATAATGGAACGCTCCAAATGCATTAAAAAAAACCGTACACTACATATTACGTAAATGTAATCAACAAAGAATGATTACCTCAAAAATTTCTTTTCCTAGCTTTCGTCCTAGCGAAGTCCTCTATCACATCCCGGAAGTCAAGACAACTTGCAATCTCACTTTCAATTGACAACAAGGCAAGAGCAAAAATGTGTTCTTGTTCCATTGTAGCACGTAATTTGTTGCTGATAAGGGTTAATTTGGAGAATCTTCTCTCAGCTTCACAATTCGGGATTGGTATTAACAGGAAAATCCGGTAAGCAATCATTATATTTAGAAAAATATCACCAAGATCATTTTGAAACATTAATTCGTATAATTCGATTGGTGAAATATTAGCAGCCTTTTCTTTGTGGGAACACTTCAAATATTCACTAAAATGAAGAATTTCAGAACGAAAACTTTCTTCATCGAGATCAGCTCGGCATTTTTCATAAAGTTTTGACGTTTTCATTAGTAGTTCTTTAGCTTCTTGCTTCACTATATTGTTGGTTAAAGGTCGGAAAAAATCGACTACTTCGCAATACTTTTCTTCTCGCTTTTTTAGTTGTGCTTGTAGTTTATAATAAGTTTTCTAATAAGCTTTATAATAAGTGTAGTTATAATAAGCAGCTGTAATAAGTTTTCACACGAAATTTATCACGTCCACTCATTTCTTCTGATCTTTTTCCATCAGGGAATCTTCTTATTTTACATTTCCTTTCGTCGCTAAATTCTTGATACACATGTTCACTTAAGCTCTAGCTTGGTTTTCATCAAAATTTTCCCTAACATGGCTGAAAAACAGAATCAATGATTGCATTGACACCCGCTCATTAATTAAGTCCAGTCCAGGCTTTTGCAAATATTTGTTAGTTTCGTCCATTCGAGACAACACGTCATCCCAAAAAACAACCAATATAGCTGTCTCGAGTTTTGTTAGCTTTTTCTGAAGCGACTCTGCCTTTTCTTCTTTGTTCTTGTTAATTTCTTCAAGTGACCCGTAAACGCCATCGAAATTCTGTCGAACAGATGATATTGCTTCCTCACGGCACGACCATCTAGTATCGGACAGTGTCTTAAGTCGCCCATTATTCTACACAATAGTGGGCCAACGATGAGTAGAAGCTACAAAATAAAGTTATAGGGTCGTTGCAAAACTTGAGAAAAAAAATCAGCTGATTGTAAGGATTCCTCTGGTTTTGGGCCACGAGGCTTAACGAACATTAGAACATTCTTATTCAACAACAAGAAAATATGAATCACGATTCTCATGCACTATATTTGATCTTTTTTAAAACTGATTTATGCTAATTTATTAAGACCGTTGATATAACAAACGAAGAAATTTGTTTCATATTTCTTGGTCTTATTTTATCTTACCCTGTTTTCTGTTATGCTTCTTTTTAGACAGCCAGTTGAGATTTTGATCCGTGTGGAGGCCTGGGGCTAGAGCCCCCCAGATCCTCCCGCCCCCCTTAATCCGGCCCTGGTGGCTACTCAAAGTTGTAAACGAGTACGTATTTTACTAAGAAAGAGAGTAAAATTTTCCGAAGTCTTGGAATTATCGATATTTTCTTCAAAGTTGGTACAATTTCTGCACACTCCATACAAACGATATGGTAGTAATCTTGTGACGTCCTAAACTACACACAAATATCTATAATATAAATGAAAATTACGTTTTTATCGTAATTAGTTGCTAAGATATGATTTGTCAAAAGTAGTTCAACATACCAGGCTTTGATCGTCAATAATTATAAACAATGAACTTCAAGAAGGAATTATGGGTAGAATTTTTTTTTTCGGAAAAATAATAAAATAAGGGTCTCTTAAATTTCCGTGAAGAGCTCATAGAAATATAATTATCAAAATCTATAACTTGGCTATTTTTGTTTCTTTTCTTGAATTACCTGCATTGAAATGTAATGGGTCAACTTACTTTTACCTGATTGATCTAACTGCCCAGTCTATAACATCAACATTTTCTGTATTTATAAAAAAATTGAAGATTTCAAGATTGCCGCTCGCTTTTGTGCGCGTGGTTACGGGTTCAGGTCCTTTGAACGGAGTGGTTCGGAGTTCACTTTTCCAAAAAAAAAATGTAGGATCCGGCCTTAGAAGCTTACCAGCTCGTTTAGGGCGTTAATCGCAATTCAATTGAATTTAGAAATTGAAAAGTGGAGGTGAGGATAGAAACTTACCTTAACAAGTTACCAATGATTGTTAATATGCAATATGTGTAGTTGAAGAAAATATTGCGTTTTCGTTATAAGAATAATGACTATCACGATTCACCGGATATTATAAGAATAATAAAATCATGACGACTAAGATGAGCGGGTAGGCCATGTAGTTTGGGTGAGAGAAAAACTAAGATTCCATCGTGGTTGGAAAATTGTTGCGAAGACCGAGACGTCGTTGGGAATTGGGATAACAATATTAGAAGAGATATTCCAGAGATAAGTGTTCATGATGGAAACTGGCTTGATCTTGCGCAGGATAGAATCTAATGGCGAACGTTTGTTACTGCGACGATGAACTTGAAAGTTAGTTAGATTGATAATAGGAGGACAGTCATGCTATGTACAAGATGATCAAGAAAGTCGAAAAAAAATGAGGCACACTCATAAAATGTGATTTGAAATGTTATTGCCTGCAGTGCATGTCTAAAATACAGCAACACACTTCTGGAGGTGATTACTCATATCAAAACGAAAAAGAAATTCCTACGAACTGTGTGTAAAAATGAGTAATTTCACACCCAAATGATTCGTAGCATTGTTACAAATATTAGTAGTTCGATAACTAATGACGCCAGCTACGTGAAAATGTACAATCACAGTCAAAGTTGTACTTAAAGATTGTACTAAAATGCTAATGTGGGTGATATAGTAGAACCCAATTAAGAATATCACTGGCAATCTGTGATTCTAAGTTAACTAACATTCACTATTGTGTCCTCTAATTTGTAGGTAAGTGTATTTCTGGAACGATGATGGGCATCGTATACTGAACTATTTCCACGACCATAAATTATACACATCAGTTAAGTTGACTAGATATTTCCTTTACTATACATGTGATAAGCCTATTTCAGGTTTGCTCACACATATGTTAATATTACACATGTTGAAGTTATATATAATTACCTATTGATTCTAGTAATATACGTTTTACGCAGTTATACAAGATTATATAAAACACTTTTCAGCTCACTGAAGATATTCAAACTATTAAATAAAATTCGTATAATTTTCATATACCAATGCATGTATTAATTTCGATGATAACGCACGTCTCAGTTTTCTCCCAGTAGATTATGTTCTTTCGTGTTCTTCGTTGCGTTATTACAGTTGAATGATTCAGCAAACTAATTATGTAATGTTTCATTATAGCCTGACCAGGACATGCGAGTGTGTGGTCATGTATCATGGGTAGGAAAGTCCTCGATCGAAGTAATTGTTTGGATAGATCAAATGCAAAACGGTATGTGGGTGTGGCTAGCAAGGGCAGTGTTCCTGATGGCTGCTCGAAACCCTGCCAACATGGGATCTGCTATCGTTAACAAACTAGTTGCTGCAACTGACACAGATTCACAAATGTTGAAAAACGGAGAAAGTAAGTATAGAAAAATATAAATATAAACGTAAACTTACGTAATTTCATAAATATAAAACATGTGTCGCGTTTTCCACGTATTGTATTGACTACGGAAATGTAGTTACGTTGTCAAGATATCAGTTTGAAGTTTTAGGTGAATCTTATAGAAATGTTTGCTCCTTCCAATGGGACGAATTCTATATCTGTAGCTTCACAATTTACAGTAACATAGCTGGGGATTCTGAACAGAAAAAGCTAGGTCAAATTACTTTTGATTTAAGAGAAGAAAATTGAGATGAAAGACTATTTGCATCTACCCCTTAAGCCTGAGATTTATGGGTCACGCTTTCAAGAATTATGACGGAGTATTACCCCATACCTGAGTGACTTTAACCCGAGGTGACATGGAGTACATTCTATAGTTGTTCCCAAATACTTGGTTTTGATAAGAATTTGAGGAGACGTCTCTTCATCTAGGCATGAAAACGCAGATATTGTGACAGATCTGAGCGTTCTCTATTAATACTAACAAGCTATGATCACTGTCAACTGAATTAGGTAGAGCAAATGGGGGAATTTAGGACAATGAGTTCCATCGAACGCAGGACTTCCTACTAATACTCGCTTATCATAATCGAGAGGGATTAAAAGAGAAAACATGTTAAGTACATTTTATGCACTAACAGAGATCGGAAAGTTTCCAGATTGCCATTGACACGAATGAGACCGATTACTTAAAGATTTAATTTAAACATATAAATAATAATATATAATAACCACTGGCATTACAACAAACTTAATATCAAAGCATATCTTGTGACGCACAACTATATTCTGCCATATTTATACCCTTGTATCCAACGTACCTCTAAGCCAATAGATGCCTTCTAATGTTAATATGTTTGTTGGTAAAGTGCTCAATTAATACTTTCACTTCACTCGCAGAGTTCATGACTCAACTATAAAGTCTGACAATAAAGTTCTGAGCACTTAAGATGGCCGTTGTCAAAAACGTAGATGTTATAAAAGACTTGATGTAACTCTAACTCCTCTAATATCTCTCTGATTCTGATGTTATCGGATTGCCACTTTATGTATCAAATATATGTCCTTGATCAGATTGAACATTGGTTCCTCATGCTGATTCAGGTGACGTTCGTTGGCTAAATTCAACATGTACACTTGCTCTCCTAAGGTCTTAAGATCCGGCGTGGTCATGAGCTAACGATAGGAAGCGCGCAAGCAGTATTGACGAAATAACTGTAGAATGGGTAGATTATCTTGATGACTACATTTCCTTTTGATTGCCTAATAGCTGAACACAATTATACATGGAACTTTCTAAAGGCTGATGCAGATGAAAAGTCACAATAAGTTCTTGATCATATTTTAAGCTTGGCTTATTTCCCGTTTCGTATCTGTGATCTATTCATGTCAAAGCAGATGTCTGTCACTGCGGTTTTTGAGTAGTACCATTTATTGATTAAAGAACTAAACTTTAATATAGAAAAAGGTTTTATATATGAAATGAAGATACACTGTAATACATACAGTGGCATCAATGCCACAATATTTTGCAATGTTCGTGTTTGGCAAATCCGTGTTTCATCAGATCCCTAGTCACACTGTTAATCGTTAACTAAGAAGGTGCTTGAACTATAAGCTACACACGAGTAGGCATCGATCCAGTTAGATAAAAACTTTATCCAGGAATATTCTAAATGTGGAAATCAGAATAAATTATACACTGAACTGTTTGTATACATATAGTATGTTCAAAATGGAAAAAAATTAGGCGGTTTATGGTTAACGACTTTTGGAGTGTCACTCAGAATGTCCCTTTGTTTAGGAGTGGGTTAGAATGGAAGCCCTTCTTTTCACAGGAAGATTTTACTGGAGGACGTCATCTTCCAGAGTTGTGATAGTTTTAGCTCCTAAATGCCTATACAACCTACAAGTTGTAAATCTAATTATTTAATATATTTTAGACTGAAATGGAGCTAGATTGTCAAGGAGAATCATGTTCCCTTTGTAAACGGAAGGTCCTAGGTTTAAATTCTGGTCGTGACTTTCCTAGAGAACTCCGAGCTGGTACATTCAGATTCACGGAAAATGGCCGATGGGAAAGTTTCTAAATTCGATAAAATACACAAAGTGGCTGTACTAAACTATCATATTAGGCAGATTGAAAATGAACGATTCATGTGTTCTGCTTGTCATGATTGGCAGATTGAGCAAGTTATCGAACTTCGAAATTTTATATCAGCCATTTGTATGAATCTAAGTGTACATTGACTTCACGCGAGGACTGCTTTTTTGCCATTTCATATCCGACGGGAAGTATATTGAAGTTAGTGATGTGATAAAACTAATGCGTCATATTACTTTGAAGTCTATAAAAATACTGTTCAGCTTCAGTTGCAAGTCGGGACGGGCGTAAGCCATAGTGCTGTTACCGCCCATTCAATTCATTTTATCTTTATCTTCAGTTGCAAGTGCGTAGAAAATTTTACGGTAAAGTACCTCATCGGCGTATCATAAGAATTTTGTGTCAGATTTATGTGTGTCAAGGAACTGTACTCACTTTCCATAGGCTACGGGCCTAAAACGTGACCAATTTAAACGTGTAGGAAATGAAAGTAGCTTTGACCTGAGTAATATGATATACGGGGTGTAACAAGACCTTGGGGAAGAAACTTCAGGATGTGATTCCCGACATCGAAACAAGTAATAAAAAAGTTCCTATGAACGTGGTTGAAGTTCCGCTTTGTTTTTGAGATGCAGTGTTTCCAACTTTGAGCCCAAAGTTGACGCCTTACAATGGGAAGAAAATGAATAATTTTCAATAAATCAGAAACTACGCAATAAATGAAAATCTCGTTTCCGGAAATTTATTTTTAACAGCATGGTAGATATCAGGAGGGAAAACACGATATCACCGGGTTGTCAATGTTGCCAACCTGGTATATCATTATTTTTTTTTAAATGGCACTACGTCTACTTATTGGGTATTTGACATCCCCTAGTGATGATAACCAACATACGTGAAGCATACACCGCAGTGTTGTAAACCATAGATAAGACAGAAAGGTTTTCGCGATCTTATTCAAACTACATATTTTCCTATGATACTTCATCTCGTGGTGTATCCATAGTTTGCAGTACTGCGGTGTGTGCTTTACATGTTGTTTATCATCATTAGGGAATGTCAAATATCCAATAACGGGACTTAGTGCCATTTGAAACATTTAAACATTATACCAGGTTGGCAACACTGACAACACGGTAGCATCATGGTTTTACTCCTGACATCCACCATGTTATTAGAAACAAATCTCCGGAAACAAGATTTTCATTCAATGCGTTGTTTCTGATTGATTGAGAATATTCATTTTTCTTCCCATTGCAAGGCGTCGAGTTTTGGCTCCAAATTGGAAACGCTGTATCTGCAAGACAAAGCGGAATTTCATTTCATCCGTGTTCATCGAAACTTTTTTACTTGTTTTGATGTCAGAAATCCTCTCCCGAAGTTTTTTCCTCGAGGTCTTGTTACATCCTGTACATTTTTTCCCACCAAACACCGTCAAAATTAACATGGAAGTATATGGAAGAGAACAGTATTTTGCGGTTTCCGGAACATGGATAGGAAGTGACCTGAGCTATCTTTTGATATGTTGTAGAGCTAATTAAGCATTGTCGAAATAGCCTATAATCGTTTCCGAAAAACGTCGGCAACTTTGTGTTTTCGACACATAGGCGCATGGAAGTCTATGAGAGGGGACAGTTTGCCGCTATTTCTGGACCAGGAGTAGAAGCTTTGGATATTACTATTATATTTATGTCGCTCATCCGATGAGAGACAGGTGGATAAAGAAAATAAAATATAAAGAGAAAAGTTATAGTAGAATAGACAGAAAATAAGAATATGTTATGACGGCCTGAGCCAAAGTCGCCTAAAGGCCTTAAAAATTACATTCAAGTTCAAAAGAATATGTCTGTTACTCTTCTCTGCGTATTTGCCTGTTCTTTTTCCACGTACGTTTCAAGTACTTTAGTTTCCACAACTATGGTGCGTGATTTGTCAAGAGAAACGTTGTATGTGCAACTCAAGTAAAAAGCTTTTTTTTTTGTAAGTTCTACAATAGATAGATAGATAGATAGATAGATAGATATTTAGCGTCCTTCAGATTATACAGAGTATAATATAGGAATTCTCATTAAGTGTTAGAGCTAATTACCCTCAGGGAAGTAACACATACAGTTTTTATTTGATTTATAAGTTTTTCTTTCCTTGCTTCAACTGGTTTTGATTTGTTTGTTTACAATGTTGTGTTATTTTCTTTAAAAAGTGTAATTTTTTTTTTCAGTAAATAAGAAGAGGCGACAAGATATTCAGAGCACGTCATTGTTGAAAGTGGTACCGAATGCGGTAGAGCAACAGATTATTCATGATATGTTTCTAAAAACTGTGGACTTCAAGGATCCAACTTTCCACAAAAGAGTCCTACCACCGGATGCTATATGGATGGAAGACGCAACCATGAGTAATGTAGTGTTCTGTCATCCAGAGGTATGTTTGTATGTATGTTGTTGTTTTTTTAAAAAATAGAATATTCTGTGTGTATGAATAAAATTATTCTGAAAATTTCGGATAGTTTTGCATTGGGTACATTCCTAGGATACAAAATGTCTTTAGAAACTCGTAATAAATTAGTAGAATTGTAGGTGGCGTCGTCGAGGCAAGTGTCTGCTTGGTACTTAAAGTTGAGAGTCATTTCTTTTCATGGAAAATTGTGCCGAGAAACATCATCCTGAAATTTCAGACTATAGTAGTAAGTACTACGTGTATAGTACTACGTAAGTAGTAAGTATAGTACAGCGTAAAAATTGTACTAATTAAATATATAAGTAGTAGATTTCTTAGTTTAATTTAAACATACATTTGTATTCAAGTCAGTAAGAAGGGTTTCAGAAGAGCAGAACATGTAGTAAAATATGTAACCTTTAAACTGGTAATCTATTTTACACACGTAACCGGGCAGGAGTCGTCGTGGGACCCTTCATTATCATCGTATAAATATTTAATATTTTGGTTTTTATTGAACTGTATGTTTAGTATACACTCCAAATGCTAATATTTAATATCAACTACGTGTTTATTCATTTTTAATATTCAAAACATTACGAACGTTACAGTACAAGGAAGTACTTGTGGGGTCTGGCGAACCCATCTTGCGCGTTTAAAGGATAAGGAATGGTGAGATAATCGTGACATCTAATTCAGTAGTAATTATATTAATGTAGTTGATGTAAGATTAAATTTGTAATATAACTTGTGTACCTATATTTATCCAATTAACCTTTTCATTTAACATAATTCCAATCTTGGCTCGAGTCTACTTTGCTGGGAAATGGAAGGATTGCATTAATCGTTCCCCCACTTCCTAAGACTGTGTTACTGTTTTTCATCATTTCTAACACTTGCCACTTTTGGCACACTAAATGCTGCGTAAGTATTGCCAGATCCTTACAAGGAGACCGTCAAAGGTATCATACCACTTGTCGCACTTTTAGTTTACACCAAACTCACATTTAACACAAAATTTAAAGTGTCATTTCCAAGTGCAAGTAGGCCAAAAAATTGTCAAAAATTGGAAAATTTCTGCCAGAATATGAATCATGTTGGCCACACTGGAAGGGAGTTGGAGAAGTCAATAACGGTTATAACAGTAGCTGCTATATGCAAAGAACTGTTAAAAACTAATAGTTTAAATAGCAGTTTAAAACTACGGTAACTGTTTGTAACTGGGAGTTATTTATTCTCAGTTGTAAAAAGACAGTATAAAAACAAGCATTATTTTAGAAACTTATCATTAGCCTGTTATGTGTGGAATGTTCAACAAGCACACAGGTGGATAAAGCATGTATGAAATGGATGAGTAATGGAGTACTGTTAGGACTTGGTAGGGTAGTTTATAACTGTCGGAAATCTATTTTATGTAATTATTGAAAACAGAAGGCGAGAGAACTTAATGGTTTCAGAAGAAATGTGCAGCAGGATCTTTTTTAGGCACAAGAGGAGTGACGTTGATGAAATAACCGAAGAAAATTTCATAAGGAACATGGAGGAAAGAATAGAGGAGATTAACACGGAAGAAAATCAAAAGAAGAGAGAAGTAAAAAGGTTTTGGGAACAATTAAAAGAGAATGGATATAGTGAGGATGACAGAAGAATGATCAGGAGGAGAAAAGGACACAAAAAGAAGGAGGGAGAAGAAAAAAAAAGTAAAAAGAAAAAGTGGTTTGGGATAGATAGTGAGGGAAGGCTTACCGAGAAAATCAAGCGGCTGTTGGGAAAGGTGGGAGTTAAAACGTATAGGAAAGAAGGTCTTGGACTTGAGATTGAGAAACAAAAAGAGTGATGCTCTAAAGGAAGAAGAACAAAGAGGAGTGGTGTACAGTGTTCCGTGTATGAACTGTGAGGCAGTGTATATAGGAAAGAAGAAAAAGAAATTGCAGGAGAGGTTTAAACAACACAAAGATGACGTCAGATTGAAAAGAGACAGAAATGCTATTTACAAACATGTACAGGAAGAGGCGCCTGATATAGACTGGGAAGGGGCGGAGATATTAGAAGAGGAAAGTATGTTGGTTAGGAAGTGGAAAGAAGCGAGGAGAATTAGGGAAACGGGAGATAAAGCGATGAACTGGAATGGTGGGGTGAGTATAAATGAGGAATGGGAAGACATACTGGGAAGAGAAGAGCGTAGAAAGTATTTCAGAAAATAGAGACTGTTGTGTAGCCCTATTGTTTTTTATTATTATTTAATTTTTTAAGTTTCCTTTTCATTATTTATTTATTTGTGGCTTATTTATTTAAATTTATTTTATATTTATTATTTAATTATTTATTTCTTACGCATTTATTTAACTAAAATATTTTTGTCCCTCGATTAATGTTCCTCTTACAAGTTTGTGATATCGGGCTAGTTGACTAGGGTGTGTGGCCTGTGAGCGAAGGACTGTAATTGGTTAAAATTTGGTTAGTTTTGGAAAGTCAGCGAATTCTGGGACGTGATTGGTGGATAACGGAGAAAGGGTGTCTTGACCCTCTGATGGTTTTTATGAACCGTTAGTGTTTATTAGTGTGTCGTCTGAGGAAGATGCTGTTAGAACATTGAAACTGTAACACCTACTCTGTCTTTTTACAATAAAGTTAAATGTGATAGTCTTGTCAACCTGTTTTAATTAAATTAACTATAACTCTGTAAATAGTTGGTTTATTAGAATGATTTTTTTTTCTTGTTACACAGAAAATTTTCAAATAATATTGTGCTCACACTGCAGAATGACATCTGCGCTGGTGATCACGTGATTCCTAGATGGCTTCGATGCAGGGAAAAGCTCAGTGCGTGTTATGGCTTGCATAGTTAAAATCTTTCGTTTTGGTGTGGAGAAGGTTCTAAATAACGTTTCGTAAAATACCTCTGGCGGAGACAAGTATCCAGAGGTAGTACGAAAAGTTTTTAAGTCTACGAGAAGCGTATAAGATTTTCACGTAGTGGGAGAATTTTGTGCAGGAAAGCATGCAACGGAGTCCAATGAAATCTCTTAATCGAAGGTCATTAGATTGGGAGTGGTGCCATTTAGATTACACAGTATGACAAGAAAGTGAAGGCAAGACCCAACAACTTAAGTGACATAAGGAAGGAATTTTCTGAACTCATGTTAACTTTGGTAAACTTTATTTTTATATGGGCCAGTTTAGTAACTTTGGACTTCGGCCCGTCACGATTTGCCCTTAGCTGTTAGGTGTTAAAATCCACACCCATGCCCCTGCCGGGACTCGAACCCGGGACCGTTGAGTCGATAGCCTACCGCCGCAGACCGCTCGACCACCCGGCCGGCGAACTCATGTTAACGTGGTGGTGGTGATGCCCGTCTATCTGTCATTCGTTTCACTTAAGGGGGCACGTTCCATGTTTCGAAAAAAAAGTTAACAGACACAATTGCCGAATTTGAACGGGGGGTGGGGGTGAGAATCCACAAGAGATTGATACTCTTGAGCGGATTAGTTCCAAGGTCAATGTGTGGTATGCAGTTTCCATGGACCACTTCATTGGTCCATTCTTCTTCAAGGAAGACACCGTGAATGGCGCTGGCTACTTAGACATGCTTCAGACATTTCTTGTCCTGGAACCTTGGAAATTAGATTCACTTCCAGCAAGATGGTGCCTCTCCACACTTCTTCCTTGAAGTTTGTGAGTTCTTGATGGTCAGTTTGGGGAGAGATGGATTGGCTTTAGAGGTTTAACACCTTGGCCCGCAAGGTTACCAGATTTTACGCCTTGCGATTACTGACTATGGGGATATGTCAAGACCCAGGTGTACGCACAGAAACCGACAAATCTGGACAAGATGAATTTCAAGATATGTCATGTGATTCACAACATTCCGGATGAGCACCGCCAGAACGTGAATGGGGCCCAGCTGGAGGTCTGTCGATGAAACAAATCACATCCAACGTTAAAGTTTTATCTAAAAATAATAATAAAAAAGAAAGTTTTAGGATTTTGGAATCCTGCAGGATTTCTAAAACACTCTGTACTGTACAATTCATCAACAATATCATAAGTTTAACATTTGGGCACCGTTAAATGTTACTTACAAAGGAAAAGAACAAAACCGTTTACAGTACATTTGCTGTCAGTGACACCAGGTCAAGCAGAAAATCTATGATGTCTATGTGTCTCACAAATATGCTACATGCCGTACGTCTACTTAACAAAAGTTTCGGTACAATTTCAACTGGGTTTTTACTTCAATAAATTTCATATCAAAACATATATATTTTACAACATTTAGAAGAGATCCACTGCAAGTAATCGTATGAACTAAATATCAAAATCGTTAGAAATAAGTCATTGAAAATATGGGTTATCAGTTTTGTTACAATGTTCTTCCTGTTTTCTTATTACAGAATAAAAACCTACACAATAAAATCTTTGGTGGGTATCTAATGAGACAGTCGTACCAGTTAGCATGGACAACTGCGCTTGTGTTTTCGTAAGTAATCCTTAATTGTGTCTTTATTTTGAAGTTATCTTCAGTTTGTATAGTCAGTATATTTAAGTATGTTGTTTCGAGGAGTTAATCGGTTGCTACCTTTTATGTATCGCAACTAAATACTAGTGCTAGAAGTGATAGTGAAAGAAATTATTTATGCTGGTGATTGTCCTTAGTGTAATAATTAGATAACATCGAGCTTCAGTTCGTGTCTTCATTAAGTTGAACAGGAAGATATCTTATGTGGAACACGTTTCGAATGATTTTGAGTATTAACCTAAGAAATTATGAATGTAAACATAGAAGAAATTGAATTTAGGTAGAAGAGAATTGAGTTACATCATGGCTTTCTACTTTAAAAGTATCGTTCTTCGATTTCCTGTTTACTAGTTGTCTTATTGAACGAACCCAATGGCGAACGTTTGTTACTGCGGCGATGAACTAGCAAGTTCCATAAGCCATAGAGTTAGTTAGCGAGTGTTGATGTGGAAACCTTCACGCAACTACTCACATACATGAAAAGATATTTTTATATACGCACGGAGGGCAAGTTCATCTGAAACAAAACTCACCTTGTAGTTTTGTACTCAGAAATCTGCTGGTGATGCAAAACGTCGCGTAAAAGAGCCTCAACGCACCCTTCCATCTGGTGCGTTTTCCACAGTAGCAGCACGACTACCAGTTAAAACTGTCTCGGTTGGCACCCAGACATTTGATGTATCCATTCAAACAGAGAGACCTCAAGGTGACAAATCTCCTAAACATCGCCAAGCCTCAACCTCTCCTCAAGTTACGCCGAGGCATACTGAGAAACAAATCGCTCCTAGGGAGTCTTCTAGGACTCTACTCTTCGTGCCAGTAAAATTTCACGATCTAGTCGTATGTCACCACTAGCGACGAGCATCAAACGTCTAACTACTGTTCTTGCTCATCAATTAGCTCATCAAAATTCTCCACCTGCCCTTAATGCGCCGAGTTCATCCCTCAAATCAGATATGATTGAGAACGATCTGATGGACTCGGAATTTACAATAGTCGGAAAGGGAGGGAAATTTAATAAACCTAGGCTGAAAAGGTAATATTTTTATTAATCTTCATCCCAATGGCTATGCTCCAATGGAATCTTAACGGATTTCATTCCCACTATGAAGAACTGCAAGTCTTGTTATCAGATCTTTTCCCTGTTGTAGTTTGCTTTTAGGAAACAAAGTTTAAAACGACTGAATCTGTGATCGTAAAGAACTATACACTCTATCGCACAGATTTTCCAACTGATGGTCGCGCATGTGGCGGTGTTGCAATTGGTGGTGTTGACACGCTGTATTCAACACCTGTCCACATTGCTACGACCCTACAGGCGGTTGCTGTTCGCGTCCACCTTGAGCAGCATGTCACAATCCTGAATTTGTACATAACAAGGAAACAAGACTTTACGCTCCTTGACCTCCAGAATCTTTGGTAGCAGTTACCCCAACCTATAGTTTTATTTGGAGATTTTAATTCATATAATGTTATTTGGGGTAGTGTTTGTACAGATGTCCGCGGTAGAATCGTTGAATCGTTGACGCTTCAAACGTCGTTTTATTAAATACTGGTGCTAACACGCATTTTAGTTTGGCAAGTGGCACGTACT
>JAGDQP010042650.1:6435-16479 GCA_022664845.1 Lepisma saccharinum
TCGTCGTCGATTAGAATTAAAGCGATGTTTTAGCAAATCTTGTCAGAGCACGGAGTGCACAAAACTGAGCACTTACGCTCAGCTCACCGGTAAGTGCAAGCTCCCGTACATCCCTTCTTGCACTTATATGAGAGCAATGTGAGAAGAATTGGTGGGGCTGGGCCGCATAATGTTCTTATTGTTATTAAACCAAGGAAGCTCTTCAACCAACCCCTCTGTGGCATCCTTCTCCACCCCAACCACTTTTGCACTTGATGGTATGTGCGATACGAATGGAAGAAAGAAAGAAGGTTGGGGGCAAATGTGCCACGTTCACCTTCGCGTTGGCTGCTGTTTTGACGAATAGGTGGAACCGAAGGCCGTGTAGGGTGTCCATGGATGCGTCACGTCCATACAGAGCGACCAGGCACTTCTCTCCAGCTTTGGCTATAGCCTCGTGACACATCTGGGAGGAGAAACACGGTGGCCAGGTCCATCAGGTTCCGGTTCTTTTGACACATTCCACAATTTTGTTTTTCCTTGTCCGAAAAGGGCAGAGGTGGTGTCGCATCCGCTGAATGCGTGGACGAAGAGTTCGAATCCGGGAGGCAATTTCATTTCTCGACTGAAAGAAGTGGTGGAAAACTGAGTGCAACTTGACTTCTGCCTCTTTTCGGTAAGTAAATATTTCGGATGGTCAAGCCCAAGCCGCAGAGGAGAACCAGTAGGTCCACATCCTCTCCAATCACAATCACGTTCTCGTAGAATAAGCTTTTGTTGAGGGCGGTTTGGATAATGTAGAAGTCTGCATTTTCTGTCGCTTTCTTAGTTTCAATGTCCTCGAACCCAAACGCAGAAATCAACTAGTCAATGAGGCGTCGTTTATTGCAGACGTTGGTTAACAGTTTCTCCTGGAGCACGTTGATGATAGTTGATGAGTCAAACAGAATCTCGCTGCAAGAAAGGGCAGCGTAGAGACGCAATCGTTCTGTGGTTTTAGTACTCCTGAGGGCCCCATCCTCAGGATATCCACCAAACACCATTGACACGGTCCTGCCAAAGTGGTTTAATGTGTAGGTGATGTAGCTAGCAACAAATGCCCTGATCGAACCATTTCGGTGCTAGGTAAAAGGTTACCTTGTAGAGAAGGTATTCCCCATCCACTACTACAGACTCCAAGAGAAAAGTTTTGGGAGATTGAAGTGAAAGTGTGAAGGAAGTAATTTTTCCCCCTTACGCATCCCCTCTTTGTTGAACAATGTCACTGGATAAGGGACCAATTCAAATTTGAAACGCTCTTTCAATTCCCTGTCCGACTGCTTAGTGATCCACACCTTTGTTGGGATTGCAAGAGAACTATTTGGTCTACAGATTTCGTTTTGTGCTTAAATGAAAGCCAATTAAATTTACTACAATTTCATTCCCCCCATGATTTTTCTCGTAAGATGAGTGGTTATGTCGATATTCGTCCCGAAACGAGGGCAAAACTTAAAATTCCCATTTTTTAGAGAAAATGTTCAATCTTTGAAATGCCATATCTAGGAAACTATTGGACGTACAAAGCTGCGGTTGGGCTTAAATGTTGGAAATGTAATGTACTTACAAATGATGATAACGACTAATATCGAAAACGCATAGTTTATGAGTTATAAGGCAACAACCGAAAAAAACAAAAGTGCGAAAACTGCAGTTTTTCACGTATTATGCAGGAAGCACAGGTTTTACGAAGAACAAACTTGGGTTCACACTACCCGAACTGGTCCTAACAACATATAAAAAATCCGAACCACATCACGCTTTCCGATTTTAGCCTTTTTTAATGTACGCTTTGATTAGTTCCCTAACTTAACTTACAGTGCCTATTGAGAATGTTCCACCTTCCAAGTTTATTCTTTCTCGTACTTCTGGTCAGTTCCTCATTATTTTTATAAAGAATTTTCTCAATCAGTTCTTCCGAAAATCAGCATGTCTTTCTTGAACATAGAACAACTTCCGGTGAAAGTACATAGTCTCCATCTGTTGGACACCGTACAAAATAAATAACTATTTCTGTGCTCCGTTCTCTCAAAATTCTCACTCATTCTATCATATTATCACAGAGTGTTATGTACAGGTATAATTTAGTCCTGTTTGCTAAATCTAACACAGATATATCTATTTACAATATACTAGAGTAATAAAATAGTTGCTATCAACAAATGGAACTAACTTAATTTCAAAACATATTTTTAACTATGGAATTCCCTTAAAACTACCCTTCCGAGACCAATGAAACCACTGTCTGACGTACGTCATCTTCCATTAAAATACGAAAATAAAGTCTCTTGTACATTACTTGCTTTAATAGACAAGATAAAATGAATTGTATGGGCGCTAACATTCTTTAATAGAAAATCAACTAACAGGTATCTCGTCCTTCCCTTACACTTTCTTTCATAAAGGCCTGATATTGTTTTTTTTTTATTATTATTATTATCATCATATTCTGCATTGGAAACACAGCTTATGAAAACAAATTGTCCTTGTAAACACGAATGTCTTGGTGATACAAGCGCCATCACAACAAATGAATTCCCAACTGAAACAAGCTTTACATTTAATTGCTGTATTTTGAATTTCGCATATTTTTGACAGTCTAATAATTATATTTCCTTTCCCATAACAAACTGAATATGTTGCCATTACTCGAATTTTAAGTCATCCTATGGGTCATTTTTCACAATTGTAGGCACCTATGTACGTAGGTAGATAGCAGCGTTGCCAATGCGTATGGAATCCCAAGAACTGTGTGGAATTTAAATGGATTCCAGTCTTCCAGAAAAAATAATACCTGAAGAGAAAAAAACTAAAGGGAGACTTATAAACGCGCAAGTATGTTTTCTTCTTAAGAAAAGCTTAATGTTTTACACATAAAAAAAATTTCTCAAGTGTTGTCAACTAAATAAGTACCAAAATATTACTAAATACTAACCCAGAACATTAAAAATAAACAATATTAATACCAAGAAACGTCCTGATTTTTGCTGTCTTCCTTGTCCATGAAATTTCTACCCATAATATTTCCATCTTTTGTCGGTCTGTGAATATTAAATTGTTGAAAATCACCGGTAAAGAGTATTCCGACAAATCAGATATTCGTAAATCGGAAATAAACTTCATAATCATTAAATCAATTATGCCCGAAAAATAGTATATTTCGGGTTTTATTTCAGATATATTCGGACACTAAAACTGAACCACTAGTAGATTCCCAAGAGTAGTAATGTCAATGTTTATAGCAGAATTCTAATTGTCACAAAATAAATATGTACTTGAGAGCTAGAAGCGGAATCTGCACCTGTAGCATGAGGAGTATTAGACATCATAACGTATTTGGTATATTCTAGCTACTGATTTTGTTATATGCTGGAAGTTGATACTTGATAGTGCACATCTACAACATTTTTCTAGTTGAATTTTCCGCTGTAAATTAGGACACTATAGGGCTATTTAAATACACACATACTCTTTTTATAATACAATTGTTTATTTCCGTATTTGATCCTAATTTCACGAAGATAAGTTCTAAAATTCAAGTCAAAGAAAAACCCGCAATTAAATGTGGAATGAAATACAACACACCATGCTGTTACAGCAAACATTATACTCCTTCCTCGTACAAATAGATTCCTAAAAGGAAAAGTGAGGCTCATTTCTCAGTCTGTCACACGCAGAAGTGAAATCAGTAATAAAAGGATTTAATACTGTGAAACACAGCTCATAAGTGGCAATTTTCCTTCTTTCTCTGTTTAATGAGATAATTTTTTTACTCATCTGCAATAGAATACATCTAAGCGATGTAAAATTTTCCGTCACTTGCAGTAAACAGTAAATGTTTCTGCGAGAACTTTTGTGTCAAGTGAATACGGTTGAGCCGTCTTGTCCATAAAAAGAAAATAATAAAAATAAATAGAACACCAACAAAATATTAGGTTGGGAATGCTTTTAATTAATTCATCACTTCATAAAGTACTACATATGTAGCACTTTTATCCACGTGTATCTCCACTACTAAGATTTCTTTAAAAAATAAAAATCTCGAAGCTAGAAAAGATTACCCCGTGATCTCTCACAGAAGCTTATAATGTAGTATCCATGTCTTCCCAAAGAGGAAAAAGATTAAACATTTCTCAACTAAATATAACAAGCAAAGTGCTTTCTTTTCAAGGTAGACAATAGTTGACCCTTATTTTCGATTTAATCCAGAGCTTTTTTTTAACGTATATTCGAAGTGTGCACGCAACACACAACTATTTTATTCAACACATTACTACAACCCTGGAAGAAGTGTGTGAAATCTTTCCTCCGCGACACATTTTGCAAAACCGCTAGTGTTTTATTTCTTTTGGGAGGGTGCGCTTGCGCGACTTGGTCACGAAATGCATAATCTCAAATACTTCCTTTCTAATGGAAACACGATGCGGAACAACTGCCTTCAAGGTCATATAGTATGCTATTAGCTTTCATATTTTTAACTAAAGTTACTAAAACAATAAAAAGTAAACAAATGCAATGTGTAAGCAGTTACAACTTGTAACGAATGGAAAATTCTAATTCCACCTAATTCACACCATTTTGCATCATACAGCCACACAAGTTAAAACCCAACTGGAACTTTAAACTCTTTTCGGATATGCGTTGTGTATTTATTTAATTTTATAACCCGACGGTCGTTTCGTGAGCTTTCTTGCTAACAGCGGTCTTGTCTGATGTTAAACATGTAATTGCAATTCTCATAAAACATCAAATAACATCCCCTGACGATGTTAGCAGGAAGGCTGATGAAACGATCGTCTGATTATAATAAAATGATTACACAACGCATATCGAGGGTTAGCTGTTGATACCCTCCTATTTACAATTTTTGTCACCGGAAGTAGTTTCGTCTTTTTATTGAAAGGGAAAAGCTGGTGGACATTTTACTTGAAACTTCTTAACAAATGAACGTAGAGGTAAATTGGACGTTTATTATTCACTAACTTCAAACTAGAAAGTTCGAAAAAAATTTCTCGCTTCAATAAAAAGACAACAACTTTAGGTAACAAAAAGAGGTATCAACAGCTAACCCTCGATAACCAAAAAGAGTTTAATATAAAGTCTGGTATACGTTCTGAAAGTATACACCAACTAACTAACTAAAAAACAAAACATTGAAGAGTGGTGTTAAAGACTTCACAAGTTATTAATGAAATGGGTTCTAAACTATAAACAGGTGAATACGACTCCACAAGTATAGCACCATGAACTAGTGACCCCCGTAATATGTATACTACATATTAAATGAACTACTTCAGATTTTCAAAATATTTGCTTTAGCCGAGAAACTTAAAGGTTCGTTAAGCATGGAGTAATAACACAAGCCTTCCAATGTGCTAAGACAAAAACCATGAAATTGCAGATTAATTAGTTTCGTATATACCAAGGTTGGTTGATTCATATCGAAGTGATTTATGATTTTTTAGGGGAAAAAAGTTGAAATAAAGTGCAATATTTTTAATCATTCTGTGGTTTGACTCATATGTAAGTTTGAAATGTACCTTTTAGTCCTTATGTGATGATAGGCTCTTATGATGTAAACCAAAATAAAAGTGATCGACCTAGAAATTTAACGGACTATTTGATTGGTACATTTTTATTGGTGAAATTTTAAAAGAGAACGTATTAACCCAATTCACATTATAAGTTTACTACTTGTATTACAAATATGTTTATTTTTATAATACATATGAACACGAAAATCCAGCGTTTGCCTATAAACAAAAAATGTTATTTCGTAACATCACCTCCTTTGTGTATTTGTATCAAATTATTTGATCCTTCACAAATTGCTCAAAAGCAATTTGTACTCAAAGGAATTATATAAAGTTTACTTTGTGTATGCTGAAGGATGCAAATAAAAAGCTACGTATCTACTATTGATTTGCCCACAATTTGAATTTCATCTAAGACCTTTAGGCAACTTCGGATCTGCCCGAATTGATGATGATGGGAGAATTGGTGGAATGAAGGAAGTGGGAGGAAACGTGAGAACCCTGAGAAAACCCACGCACACGGTTTCTGTTCACCACAAAGCCCACATGGCACAAGCCGGGATCGAATCGGCGGCCCCACGAACCAGAGGTGACGGCTCTACCAATGAACAAACGAGGCTCCAAAACAGCTCTTATACTTTGTGAAATATTGTCATGGGGTGTTCCCAAATTGATAGTACCAAACTAAGTGAAATAACTACAATTTATCTTAGTAAACTTAAATCCTAGAATATTTCGTTAGGAAATTACAACAATATGGCCTTGTATCCATCTTGAATAAAGAAGAACGTAGCTTTCTGACAAGGCTGATTATACTTGAATTACAAAAAGAAACTAAAGTGTCACAGTCTCGGAAGTATACCAACTCATTCTCTGGCAGTCTGAAGAAGGAGGTGGTATAATTCCAAAACTGTTACACTTTAGTTTCTTCTTGTTATTAAAGTATAATCAGCCTTGTCAGAAAGCTATTTTTTTATTCGTTAGGAAGATGTAAACTGAAGGAAAGAGCCAACTGCGATTATAAAATTTGCAAATGCTTAGGAAGAAAGGAAGACAGAACAGACTTCATTTTAGAAGTAAAACTGATACGTAGGAACATTGTAAATTGTTTCTCTTTAACTTAATTACGGTGTATAGTCTCTCGACGAAAGTAACGTAAAAGTTTCCTACACGTTAACTTCTCTTTGTAAAATGTACCATAAGTATAGATATACCACAAATACGCCATATCTTCCTTCCTTTCCAAAATTATTACAAGTTGTTGTAATTGCCCACTTTTCATGGTTATCTTCAGAAGCGAACACCACATATTTGTGAATTTTACTTTTTTCTTTTTTACTGGTTAAGGTAAAAACTGACTTAGTAGCTTTTTCAGTGCCGCAAGTTATTTACATCAAAAATCGATTTAAATAAAAAATTAACAAAAATGATTTTTTTTTTTTTAATATAGTGATTTTTTCAACCCTGATTATTAACCATTATCAGGGCCGCTTTTCAAAATATTATTAATGCTAGTCATTTTTCGCCTATTTTTAATCTTGGTACTCTCAAACTCTCTGCACAAGAGAGCTGTGAGTACCAAGACCTCCCTTAAGCACCCATTCAGCGGGAACACTTAAGGTACACAGATACTAGAGAATACAGCGGGAATACTAGAGAATTTCTACTGGGTTTCCCTTCTCGTGTTAAAATAATAATAATAATATAAAAAGCAAGAACCTGACTTGAAAATTGAATGTAGTGCAACCATATACTCTACAAGCTAATAAAAGAGAATGTAAGTGCGTCAAGTGAACGGCATTTCTTTGCTTCCGGGGTGAAAGCATCAACGAAGATGAACAACTACTTCAAAGCTACAGTCTGCACAGATCACCGTCCATGAACTTGACCTAACTAAGATTTGTTTCATCGTAACTTGCTTTCCAGTTCAATCGCTGAAGTCTAAATTATAATTATGCGATTCAAATAAATAATATTAAGTATCTTAAGTAACTGTCTATAAATGAATGAACCATTAATTAACAAATGTCAGATTGGGGTACAACTGAACTGCGTATAAGAAAGAGGATATTTTATGGAGAATTACAATTTCCTGTTGGGCTGTGATTAACAAATTGTACAGAATATTCGACAATACTATTCAGCCTTTCGTAAAGAAACTGTAAATTGTTGCCTTTGGTGATTCTGTCCCAGCAAGCTCAACTAGAAAGCCTGTCTCCAACATTTCTTTCCCTGCGCTTTCCGTTTATCTGCTGGTAACTCATTCCCTTTTCCATATTCGTCAGTATTCCAAATATTTTTTCTTCTCTTTCCTTTATAGAAGTTATCTCAGCAGGCAGTTCTTTTTCAGAACGTGTCTTTTCCTCTTGTTACTGACAAGGAAGAGTCAAGATATGTTGTCGCTGAGATCCAAATCAAACATAGTGTATCTGATAGAGAATGGTGAGATATGAAGAATACAAAAAAATAAGGTGCGATGGACAAGGAGGGGAGAAAGCTCGAAATTCACGGAAGTTAAATAAAGGATATATCCACAGTGATTCAGAAGAAAGGACCCTATTTTCTGGAGGTATTCCTGACATCGAAACAAGTAAAGGAGTTCCTTTGAACATGTGTGAAATATCGCTTAGTTTGGGAGATACAGCGTTTCCAACTTTTTGAGTCCAAAATCGACGCGTAGTAATGGGAGGAAATGAATAATTCTCAGTAAGTTAGAAACGAGTCATTGAATGAAAATTCAGTTTCCTGAAATTTGTTTCTGGCAACATAATAGACGATTTCACGCGTACCAAATAATAAAATTTGCAAATCATTTTCGTAGATCTATTGTAATTTTTCCTACTGTGCCAATTCCTTCACCTTGAATTAATGGGAAATGCAGGGTTTAAATAAATGAATGGAAATAAAATCTAAATTCACTAGGTTCTTAAAGATTGCACAAAAAACTGTAAAATAAAGGCCCTATGGGCAAGGCAGTCGTAAGCCCACCCTAAAGAAAAATTGACGTCGCTTCGTCTGTAATATGTTAGCAATCTGATTTATAGAAAAGAGTCATGGAATTGGGGAAAGCTGCTTTTGCGAATAAAAATTTAAAGTTACAGACACCACCAAGACTCCTTTCCTTTTAACAGCTGGGCTTAGAACTGCCTACTTTTTAACAGCATATTAGTGATTTTTTAAAAACAAAAACATTTAAAAAGTTTGTTTTCATATATATCAGTGCCACGTGCGCTCTTATTATGGCGAATTCTCACCCTTGGGACTGCGACTGGTTTCCCCTATCTAAAAGCATGTAAACTTTTTATTAAAATTAATCAGAAAGTACTGAAGTTAATAATTTCCAATTTTGCAAGTAAGCACCAGAGACACATACAAATTGTAGATTTTATTTTGCATAATGTAATTGTCGTGTTTCTAATGTACACCATACATGTGAGAACAAAGCGATTACCACTGTATTGCTGTTCTACGAAGCTCGCGGTGTGCTAGATGACAACACAGGTCTTTGGTCTCTGTTGACAGGGTGCTTTGTCCTTCCGTTTCCCCACTAAGGTCAAGTCTTCTCTCCTCCTCCTTTCTTCTACCACTCTCAAAGCTGAATAAAACCTAAAACTCCAGCTTTTGTTTCGTTCGTTCTTTTCACTGAAAGAAGGGGTGGGAGGTCTTGATCATCTGGATTACTTTACTAGCTTTGCCGTGGTTTCTCTAAATTGTTTAGAAATAGGCTTATGGAAGCAATAGCCCGATGAAATACAAGGTAAGAAGAAATTGTATTATTTGACGGCATTTAACATCCGTATCTCAAGCCAAAATCCTTTCATATATAACCCTCTAGGATCACTGTCGTGAAATGGGATTAGGAAGATAGCGGCCAAGATTTCTTCCATACACTCCCGATATTGTCCAACTTACACTAGAAAATTGTTTATAAATTCACAAACCTCAGTCGCCGGTTTGGGCAAGAGTACGTTTCTAGTATTACGTGAGCACACTTGTCGTTTTCAATCCCATTCTCCCCTTGTATGAAAAGGTAAGCAGATACCCGCTCCCTCCCTCTTGTGCTTACATAAGACTTATTAAATTTCTTGTCGTTTTCCGTAGTCCAAAGAACTGTTTAAATCTTTGAATCTACACGAATGTTTTTGACTGAATCTTACGTAAGCATTGACTTGTTATCCCCTCTCATTGTAAGTAAAAATAAGCGAAGTTTGAACCCCCTCCTCCTGGGAAAGCTTACTTAATACTTGATTAATCCTTAAGCACTGGGCAATTTTGGTCTATTTTCGTGCAGTAATCTAGCAGTTACACTGTCTTACTCACTAAAAACACCCTACTGTTTGGTGCAACTTCATTATACAGTATTGATCTCCTTTACTCTAATGAACAGTTAATCAGTGGGAATATTAAACGACTATAACTAATTACTCTGTCACACTTTTTATTGATAAAATATGCCATGGTTGTAGATCATACATGGCAATGGATTTTATATATA
>JAGDQP010042651.1:0-16479 GCA_022664845.1 Lepisma saccharinum
AGCCGTAAATGCCCACACTTCTCCGTCTTCGTTCTGAGGAGCCAACGAGGCTGCCGGGTACTACCCTCATCACCCTTGTCAGCAAGCTGGAAATCGAGGCGAAGTCCAATGAATTGGCGTCGAAATCACTTGTACTCCCGACTGATGGATACTTGGGACACCCACTCCCCCGAGTGTTGGCGAGACCAAAGGTCCGAAGAGCTCCCCAATGGCGCACTTCCCAGTCTCAACGAGCTAGACCATCCAAGAATCTGCTGTTAAGAACTAGGCGCTATCCAATGGTTCCGCCCCCTTTCCCCTGGGCCCAGGGGCCATCGTCAATGCAAATACATCCTGTCACATCCTTGGTCATTGCGCGGAGGCGCAACTCACAGCACAAGAGGAGATGAAATAATGAGTCATCAATGGATGAAAAATGGGGTGAATGTAAATGAAATCCTCTCGGCTGGTCCTCCTTTCAGGCAGCGTAGATGTTTAGCTGCGAGGGCTGATTGCAGCCAGCAAAAGCCAGCTGGACGATGGGGTCGCCAATTCCCTACGCCATTTTAGGCTGATTGCAACCAGCAGAAGCCGGCTGGACGATGGGGTCGCCAATTCCCTACGCCGTATACGAGCAGCGATGGTCTGCTGCTCGGGCTATGTGATGCTGTCATCACGTTGCGGTCCGTAGACCTGCGATGGGGTCGCCAATCCCCTACGCTAGTGGGAAGTAAAAATTCTCAACAGTGATGCACTGTGGCCATGCTGTTGGACTTCCCATAGGCAGCAACGATGTTAGCAGCTGCCAGGGCTGATTGCAGCCAGTAGAACTGACTGGGCGATGGGAGCGCCACTTCCCGACGCCGGGTTCAGGCATCTGAGGCTCAGACCTGGATAGGAGAGGGGAAATGATTCGGAAAGATGTTGGTCAGGGCATATGTTGAAGGTGCCATCCAGGCATTTGCGTGGTGTGACAGAAAAGAAACCTGGAAAATCTCAATTACTACGATCGTCCGCTGGGATTAAACCTAGGACCTCCAGAATATTTGGGAAAATCTCTGCAACTGAGCTACGGCGGCTCGGTTGGATTTAACTAATGCGATGAAGAAATTAAGAGAAAGATGATGGTTTGCATGGCTCTGCGTCGAATTCAGCCCATGATATGTGGGAAATGAGATGAACAAACGCCGTGTGGCAAAGGGGTTATGCTCTCGTGTTTTCTTTGTCTCCTGTCACTAAATAACATTCCACCACTCATAAACATCCCACATCTTTCCCTTCATATTTGAAATATGGCAAGAAATTGTGTGTTCCTTTTCAGGCATGAGAAAAATATTTAAGGTAACTTCATTTGTTATTAATAGAACTTTATATTCCATTAAATTCTTCCATTAAAAGAACTTTATATTTCCTTGATTTCGTTTTAGAAGATTTGTGTTTCACACATATCCGGTTTCCATTTTTCTACTTCATTCTAACTTTTATCATTAGTTCGAACCACATATTTTAAGGCCAATTACCTTTTTTTATTCTTTAACACATTTTATGGCGGAAACGGGAAAGTTTATGGTCACTTACTATTTTTCGTGCTTAGACCCATCTTTGATCAGTCTTTAAAAACACACAGAAATTAAGATTACATACACTGCTACAAGTGTGGTCAAGTACATTTAAGTTACAAATGCACAATCACTCCAAAAAAGGATTACTGTGCCACGTGCAGAAAGCAGGAACACAGAACTGCAGAGGCAAATTGCCCTCAAAGACCACTTCGCAATGAAACATTCAGCACAAATAAAGTATATAGATTTGGAGACTCATTTTCGCACTGTTTACATACTCAAGTGGAAAACCAAGATTTTTCAAATTCAAACCCAGAAAATAAAGAAATAAAAAAATTGGAATTGAAATTTCAAAACATATTGAATAATCACACAAACAACTTGTTAAAATGGATGTCGACAGTTCTCTCTATTACTCTAAAACAGGACTTACAACTAATTCAAAGTGCCATAAATCAGGTTTCTGAAGAACTATTTCATTGCCATTTGAATATTATTAAATCGGTGGATAATCACATCTACATTGGTATTGAGCCATTTACAAAACACAAAAAAGTAAATAAAACTCCTGACGGTGCAAACCTCATCTCACAAGAAAACAGCATTTAGAAAACATTGCCAACACACTTCAAATATAACGGAAGGATGAATTCTTGGAACTTCATGGAAATTACGCGGCGGGTTGTCTACTTTCAAAATAGGGAAAGAAGTGATAAGGAAATGTACATACAATGTATACAACAAATGAAGATGAAAACTACAAACCCAAATTCTAAATTTCCTTTCAAAATCTCTCCTTTCACTTCTTTATTCATTTGTTTCCCTTAATTTAATTTTAGAAATAAACTCTCAATTAATTTAAACAATACAACTCTAGCAGTCAGTGGTCAGTTAAGCGACAAATTCTGTGCAATATCCTGTTCAAAATCCAATTTTTTACAGTAAATTCATAATTTGTCCACTTCCAGATCACACAAATTAGAACTACAGTTTTTCATATCAAAGTTTTCATAGCTTGATCTGGTGCATTCTTTGAGGTTTGCGATGGGGTGAGTTAGTGGACTAGATGCGGATCCCATTCAATAATCCAACATTATAAATTAATAATAATTCACATAGATTATACTAAACAATCAAAGTACGAAAGTGGCCTAAGTGGCCAGAAGTCCAGCCTGGTGGCTCTGCGGGTCCATGGCAATTTACATGTAGTCAGATTACATCGTTACATGATAAATAACTTAGCATGATTTCAAAAAGCTACGAGTTTCTGCAGTAGCATTCTCCTCATCAGTGTTGAGCTTGTAGCCGGTTAAGTGCAGAACTTGGAATGAATGGAGTCCTTCACTTCGGGACTTATTAATCCTACGAGATCATTATGTTTACTGAGACAACAGGTTTCGCCTACACTATAGAAACTACACCTTTGAATTGTGGTTACAAAATGCCCATTTTGCACCCACAATTTTGAGCGGCAGTGGCGAACCCAGGTTCGGGTTTAGAGGGGCGGTTCTTTGCCTCCCAGTTCTTGGAAGAGAACAAATAAATAGAAAAAACTATGGTAAAATATGAATCCCTGTGCCCGTCACTAATTCTAAAAAATGTGGGTATACTATACCGCCTATGTTTTAGAAATAGTCCCCTCTAAACCCAACCCTGGGTTTGCCCTGCTTCTTAAAAATTCTGGGTATAGTTTTTGCAGTGTATCTTGTCACGACAACGTGTTTCCCTTCCTCTTTCTTCAGCGATTTTATGACGCGCAGAACTAGTCTTTTGTGGGACTTTCAAGTGGAAACTGCTGTGTTGGTCGCGAGGAGAAACAAATGTTGTACAGCAATAGATAATCCAGCTAACTGTTAGTAGTGATATTGAAATTGTGATTCAAATCGGGAAAATTCGGGAAGTTCTTTCCCGTTGTGACGCATCAAACAATTCAAATTTCGTCTCAAGTTGACGCTTTCATTGCTTGTTATACTAACGGGATGTCCCAATGCTGCTATTATTGAGTTGGGACCTGACGGGTTCGAGCAGAATCTCCTCCGGTGCTATTTTGAATGTCTACCAAGAAAAACAATCGGTCGAACACATTCCCAGAGAACACGTATTAGAAACAGATGGCAAATTATTCGGTTCCTAGCATATCTATAACCAACGCTCAGAGCGTACTTCCTCACTCCAATGGCCTCTGTACAGGTATTTTCTTATATCATTATCATTTCAATTACTGTCGAGGTGATGTTATTTACGTACTGATGCTTTTGAACGGATCTTTACGATGTGGTGAGGGGATGCTCCAGTTACACAGTTTGATTTTGCTTTGAAAGCATTCTGTGTACATACCATGCACGAGGAACGGTAGTAACATTTGTACAATTCTTTGCGTAAAACCCATTTTCCTTCAATCTTAGTTCCTTGAAGCGACTGTACGAAATAAGCATGTCAAGTGTCGTAGTTATCTCTGGAGATCCAGAAAAAGATTTTGAAAAGGGTGAAGAGGGAGAAATGTCAACTTCAACGCAAGTGGCGAATTCACAGGTGGTGCGATTAAAGTTTTGAGGTTTAAGTTGGCCGAATTCAAATAAGCCTCATCAGATTCGTCTATCTCAAAAGTTTTCTTTCTTATGTGCTCCAGGCGGATCTCTTGATGTGCCTGCAGAACATGGACCAGCAAATTTATCAGGACCATGGATGTCGTAAATAATCTACTTATAGTTAAAGGTTGCAGGAGTTTCTCGCTATTGCTCTTACAAAGGAGAATGGGAAAGTCCTGAGGATTTTTGGAAGAAGAATTCACGCAGGTTATACTGTTATGCTATTTCTGAGGACGTTGCGTTGTCTTGTTGGATATCGTGTGATGTGACTCCAGAAGTCTGGACGAAGGTCAGCAGGAGTTATGATTTTAAAAGTTTAATAAATAAAAGTATAATGTTAAAAAAATATATAGTTAGATTCGTTTATTAGTTTAGTTAAAAGTCGAGAAAAATGGTTAGCTAAAGATTGGTTAGTTTATTTTAGTTTACATTGCATTAGGTATTTTTAATATTCATTCCATTACTAGTTACCACGATAATTTTATATTATTTTTGAGTACAGAAGATGTGACGATATGAAAGTTGACATGCAGGTTAGGTTAGACAAATTTGATCCCTTTGCTCTAAAAGTGATTAATTTGTTTTGTTTGATATTATAAAAGCAAGATGTGAATTTCTTGCTCAATGTGAATTGCAGAAATTAATTTTATTTTGTTAGGTCAAATCATTAACTCTGGCAACTCAGAGGGAACTAAACTTTCTACAGCAGCGGTTTCAACCGCCGATGCACGAAATTTCTGTACTAGTCCTCGACCAAGTCATATATTCAATAATTAAACATTGATTTTGTAGATGTCGACAGTCCAATATTGAGATTAACCTTCACATTTCATTTCCAAAACAAATAGTATATCTTAATATGTGCTGGCGTTCTTTGAACTTCAAATAAATCTTCAACTTAATAGTATCTTCCTGATCCGTGGAAAATTGGACAAGAAAGGGGCAGCTCCATTTCACACAATTTTCAGGAGAGACAAAGAACAACTTTTTATACCGTCAAAATGGATAATATAAATTAATATTTCTTGTAAAAGCACAGATGAGAGTGTTAATTTATTTAGAGAAAGATAACTTCACATTACCTTTCGATATAAAAAGCTCTTTTTGTCTCTCCCAAAAATTTGGTAAAAATGGATTTGCATGGTTCTTGCACCCAACTCTTCATTTTCCCTATAGATTACCGGTCCGTGAGTATAAGAAGGTTGATAAATATTTTTCTGCACTGCAGATCCTTTAACGTGGTGTTTACTCGCCATAACTGTACTGAAGGAAGTAAGTCGAACATGCTGAAGAGTTGAGATGATATTTATGACGTTTAATATGAGATTAATTTGACTACGTTCTATGCCGTATAATAATGATAATTATTGTCTGTGTAGGCTAAAAATAGTATATGATATGCAGATGAATGACTAAACAATAATGTAAAAATACACCAATTTAGAGTTTGCGAATGTATTATTTCTGGATGTTCCCGTCAGGTTTGCGATCGAAGACTGTCGGACCAGTATACCAGTGCTTGTAGGAATTAATAGTAACCGCATTGCTGTTCATACTTGTCGCTATGGGAATTATTGTTTATTTTCCAAGACATTATATATGTTCAACGTGTGCCATTGCTCCTACTAATGAATAATTATGGCTATTGTTGTATAATGCGTACTTTAAAATCTAAACTTACATTCATACGTAGTTACAAATTCCGTATGACTTTTAATATGGAAAATAATAGCTCAATTTTATTTACATTAATATGTAACTAATAGTAATTACATAAGTGTCTTTGGATTTATAGGCATGTCTTTTGATAATTTCTAAATTGGCAGTCTACGACAAGTCTCATATTACAGTGCAATTACGACAAATTTGGTCCAACTTAGAAATTTAGCATTAAAAGATTAAACTTAGTGGAATATGTTCTACACACTGCTCTTATTAACGTATAATATATTTTAAAAAATAGTTGCTGGTTTTCTGCAAATCGTTTTATTTCTGCGACACTATTACCATGTTTCATTTGAATGAACGATTGCAATGTTATCACGGGTTTTAATCTTCTCAATTTTGTATTAAGAAAATGTCTGGAAACATTCTGGAAAGTAGAAAAATTGATATATTGGGTGAGACCAAATGTTGAATGTAATGAAAGACGGATTCCACATCGTCCATCTTCAAAGCTACCATCTTGGATCTATGTCGAGAAATTTGAATGGAGAGGCCATTATATGGTATCGTTTTAAGCGACCTCATTTCCAAAAATTTATATGTGTAGTAGTTTTCTACCTACGTAAGGGGTTTATTTAACATTTTTACAGCACAAGGTGAGACAATTTTAGATAAATATGTGCAGAAGTGTAAAGAAATGTATTTTGTTACCATATAGAAAACAAAGAATAACATCGTCAAGAAAAATATATTTGTGTTAAAGATATTGAACTGGAAAATGTTTCTAGAACTCGTGTACCAAACCTTTAGGGAATATCATGTAAATCCTACCCTAAATTGTAGGTGGTATAAACATTTAAGCCATGCGGACGCTCTAAATGAGGACGGTGAAAATCTAGAAGTTCGTTCTGTGAAGTGGCAGAATCATTTAAGTTCAATTCAAAAACAACATTGATTGGATGAGGAAAAAATGTACCAACTTAGTGGAAAGTAGAATGAAATTAACTGATCTACAATAAGTTTGCACCTGTCAAATGAACTTGAAAGCATCTTGCAATCCTTAAGACGTGAGTACAATGGTACTACGCTAAGACGAAAACATAGTGGTGAAAGTGTCTGATGCCTGTATTTTCTATTTCTCGCTAAAAGCGAAACTTTGGAAGTTTCAAAAAGAGGATATAAACGATGGATATCTTGTTTAAACTATACTGGTAAGACTTTGGTTTCTTTAATCATATTAATCCCAAAACAACTGAATTCAAATTGAATTCTAAGGTCATTTCAAAGGAAATAATTCAATAAGAATGCTTGGGTTATTTCAAAGCAAACCACTCTGAAAAACGTCGACGTATGCTTTACTTGACTGGCTTCCCACTTTTCTTCTCTCTACATGCATCATGTCAGGAAATTAATAACCTGAGTTCCAGTAACAAAATCACAAAAACTGGAGCATAGATTCAGTGTTATTACCTAGGAATTATTGCCATCAATGCATGGGATTCTCGTGGACAGGGCCTAATAAAAATGCAAGATACGTTTTACGTTTTATGAAAACATCTTTCTTAAGATATTTAAAGAGTAGTTGTAGCAATGAAATATCGGTATATATTTGGTTTCGCTGTATGTATGGAAATGAACCGAAACCAATTTCATAAGCAAAGGAACAGGCAATAAATGAGGTGCTGCAAGGAATCGAAAGAAGGGTTTTTGCGAAGCCAAGTTTTGGAAGATGTCATCTCCGTGCTAGTGAATTCATAAGTACTCTCAGAAAAAAACTAGCAGAATTATATTTATGGCCTTTAGGCATCTAAGGCTCAGGCTGGGATAGGAGAGGGGAAAAGATTCGGAAAGGTATCGGCCAGGGCCTATGTTAAAGGTGCTATGCCGGCATTTGCCTGGTATGACTGAGGAAAAACCTGAAAAACCTCAGTTTGGATATTCGACCTCTGGGATCGAACTCACGACATCCCGAATGCTACTCCAACGCTCTACCACGTTTTTGCTTCCTATCCTACATAGTAGAAAAATTTGACTTTTGACCCAAAATATTGGGAATAAGAGAGAAAATAAATAATAAATGAGAATACCTTCTTTGCATTTCACAGCGAAGGTAATTTGCAACTTGGGAACAAATTCATTTTAGGTTTAAAGGTTTAACTGCCTTATCCAAACCTAGGGACATTTCAAATCATATACTATTTCAAACTTACAATCAGAAATAAACCCAACATTTTAGTGGGTACGAATTCATTGGTATGGCCTTCAGGCAACTTTGGTTGAAGCAATGAGGATGGATGAGGATGGGATGAATTGTTGAAATGAAGGAATTGGGAGCAAACGGGCTCGAGAAACCCATGCACATGGAATGCGCAGGGACAGAACTTTCAAATTCTAGCGCCAGAGGTGAGCGTTATACCACTTAGCCATCGCGTCACTGATTAGTGGTTACGAGCACACACTTCGGAAAAGCAAGGTGGGATAGGTTCAAGTTCACTCTCCCCCCACGACCATCTTTACTGCGATTTCCAAGGTTTTTCCTCTGTTCTAAGTGGCTAATTCAAGAAAATCAATTGAATAGTGAGAATAGCAGCTGCTATATCTTATTTCCCCAGAAAAAGGCTCTCCGCGGGACATGATCTCTCACATGTGACTCTGTCAACGCCCAACTTAAAATGTTTCAACTTTTTTTTTTTTTAGAAACTGAAACAAAAAAACTTCAAGTCAGACTCCTCAAAATGCAAAGATTTAATTCAGAAGCACGAGACTAGTGAACAGATTTTATTTTATATAAAGCATTGCAATTCCTGCCAGAATTAATTTTAATGAATTACTGTTAAATACAATCAGTACTCAAAGAATGAGTATAACATATTGCTCCCTTAAAGCTAATAATTATCTCAAAAAATTTGCATTCGCCATTCTTATGTTTGCTTATTAAAAAGAAATTATTTAATAAAGGAATACGTATCGTTCCGCGACATCTTCAGCCTTCATGCTTCATCTTCTTGAAAAGATGAAATTTCCTTGATTATAATTTTCGATAAACAATGTTCGCTGTTTTATGTCCATTGTTGATATATTACAAAGGCAATCCGCGGTTTTTTAAAAAATAGGCCTGAAAACACACTACATAAAACAAAGAAAATCCTGCATGATTCACTGACAATTTGATATTTCTTGACAGTTCTCAATTATGCCATTTTTCTGAATAATAATATGTCTACTGTTAAGATGATTCTCCTTTCAAGAAGCAAACACGCCTTACTTACTAACTTACTCTATCGCTTACGGAACTCGCAAGTTCATCGCCGCAGTAACAAAGGTTCTCCATAGGATTATATCCTGAGCAAGATCAAGACAGTTCTCATCACAAACACTTACTTCTCCAAGATCATTTCAAATATTAAACTCTCAAGGTCGTCTCGGTCTTCCTTACGGTCTCCTTCCCTCCAGTTTACCAACCATGATGGAATATAATCTTCGTTTCTCCCCCATCTGAGCTGCATGACCTGCCAACCTTAGTCGTCGCGATTTCATTATTCGTACAACATCGGGTGAGTCGTAAAGTTCGTGAAGTTCTTTGTTATGCAGTCTCCTCCATTCCCCAGTCACCTCGTCCTGTTTCCGACCGTATATCTTTCTCAAGATCTTATTTTTAAACACTCGTAATTCATGTTCATCTGCTAGGGTCGTACTCCAACTTTCGCAACCGTAAAATATTACCGGCAGAATCACCGCTCTGTATATTTTGAATTTCAATTTCCTTTATATTAATCGCGGTGTTACAAGTTTCTGGACTGAGTAAAGACATGCGTTTTCCGATGCTAAGCGAGTTTTTATTTCTTCCGTTACCTCGTTTTTGCTTGTTACATATTCTCAAAAGTGTTTAAAATTGATTACTTTCTCTATGTTCTCATTCGTAATTGTTATGTATCTATTTCCGTTATGCTTGTTATCATGTATTTAGTTTTATTTACGTTTACCTGTAGACCAATCTCATCGCACGCTTCTACTAAAACCTTGGCGTTACTTTGAAGTGCATCTATATCGTCACCTAATAAATCTACATCATCCGCGTAAACGAACAATCGATTCAGACCATTCCATGTTAGTCCTTTTTTGTGCTCTTTTATTTTCTGGATCGCATATTCAGGTCTTGTAATGAAAGAAAAAGTTTCGCGAGTGTATATACTTTGGCAGAGAGTTTACAAACACAATACACGTAAAGATGCTGTACTAAAAGTTATGGAGGGTTTTTAGGTACATGTGCACAGGTTATGATGGGTTCTGGCAATTAAAAAATGAGAATAATTTTTGCTTTTACATTCAAAACCTTGCATCTTACTATTATACTGTATGTCATGATTCCATCTTAAACCTTTTCTCAATTCCACACCAACTAGCATGGTTCTCTTCACTCCGTCTGCAGTGACTGTTAGTAATGTAATGCCGTGTGTGTGACCCTATCTTTACGCAAACAAATGAAATCACGAAATATTCTGTTTCGACATGTCAACAGAGTTAAGGGGACTAAACCTGTAAAATCTGACACACGATTAGACGTGAAAACGATTGCAAAATAGTTCAACATGGATCGAGAATATATTCTTGGTTTACGGACAAAACAGGGAGTGCAAAAACAACTACAGCCAAAACAGCGACTGCCGAAACAGCGAACAACCAAAACAACGGCTAACAAAACAGCGACCGACGGAAACAGCAACCGACCTAAACAGCGAGTGCCGACCAAAACAGCGAACGAACAGAATAGCGAACGACATAAACAGCGAACAACCAGAATAGCGAACGACAAAAATAGCAAACAACCAAAACAGCGAATGACGACAAAGACTGCGACTAAAAAAACAGTGATAACATAGGTTTCACGTACATATTTGGCAACTTTCCGTCATTGGCCAATTTTGTTGGAAGCAACCTACATTGAGAGAAAAACACGTAGATGCTATAGGAAAAGAAGTATGAGTCATGCATAAATCCTGTAATTACAAGGACACAAGTCCTACCAGAGAATACGCCATGCCTCCACAATACAATATGTTTAAATGAAACGAAATGATTGGGTTTACTGTCCCGCTGATATTCAACTAGTTCTAAAGAAGACGGTGATAAAGGAAAGTGAAGGATGAGGAAATGATTGGTGGAATGAAGAAAGTGGGAAGACACATACGTATAAAACATCCATTGTCCGTATGAATAATACTCTGTTTGTATAATTTCCTTCCATACGTACGTACGTATAGATTATTTTCTCAGTGTATCTTCAGTTGTGGGACAAAATTCTTATAAATTTAAAAAAAGATAAACTGGAAGGAAAAGGTGGGGTGGAAGTGTACTCTCTGATCAAGAAAATGATTTTACTTTGCAATTGTTATATCTGGCAAATATTAGTTTTGTCTCAAGTACAATTTCATCCAGAACCTTACCACATGGAGTATACAGTTCCTAAACAAATAACTTTCTTTCATCAGTGAACCATAATATTTGAAATGTCTACTATACCGTCCATTAGGCCTGTGCTCACAATTTGTTCCAATTTCACAGTTTATACTCACGCATAGTCCCTTTCTTCTCATTCCAATGGTTCTCTAAAGTACAAAGCACAAAAAAGCACTGGCGACCTACAGCTGTCGCAGTGAAAACATTTCTGTAGCGGCAATGTAGCAAAGAATCGACATGCAGCTCAACAATGGACGTATTGGATTCCGTAAAGGAATCTTTTGTTCACGATACTATAGAGTTTGTCTCAGTTCACTTGTATGTTTTAGTGAAGTATTACATGGCGTTAACATTCATAAAATCACCGAAAGGGTTCACTTGCTTGAATAATTCCATTCAAGGGTGGCACAGGAAGTTCCACCGCCATCTTCATGAACATCATCCGAACATCTGGAAAGGAGTACTGTGCGTAAGGCCCGTTTTCTTCCCCTGAACCGATTCTAATGAAATTTTGTATGTAGTAACAAAATCATATAAGAGTTTCAATAAGCCAAATCCTATGTGCATACCCCTTCCAGTTATCCTGGAAAGCACGTCCAAAAATGACCAGCTCCGGATTCTAATTTTTATAGTGTTGTTCAAAATAAATTGTGATATCTCAAGAATGGTGTAAGCTATCAAATCCAAATTTCGTATAGCAAATATTACAATGTATATGTTGCACTGTAAACCAAAAGACTATATCTTCAACCACTTTGGAGATACAAATTAGTTTTTGTTATGCAAACGTTCAATTTTAGTTATAAAAAATGCACTTTTCCCAAAAAACTCTGTATTGTTTAACCATCAGTCCCGACTAGTTACAAAACGATACTTCGCTCAAATAATCTCCATATAATGTAGAAGAACATATTCAAAAATCATTTTGTATCTGATGGGGGCTGGTGGGTAGAAGAAATGGGAACATGGCTTTTAGAGGAAGCCATTTTCGTCGTCGACAGAGGCTTTCGGTATTCACTTCATCTTCTATCTGACTTAGGTTTCCAACCAGAAAACCCCGAGTTCCTGAATTGAATTGAACTGATTGAATTTTAAATGACCTTTACGCATTACGGCTCAGGCCGGGATTCTGGAGGGGAAAGGATTCGGGAACGTATCGGCCAGGGCCTATGTTGAAGGTGCCATCCCGGCCTTTGCCAGCTGTGACTGAGGGAAAACCCTGAATAAAACCTCAGTCAGGATAGCCGTCCGCTGAGATCGAACCCATGACTTTCCGAATGCTACGTCAGCGCTCCTTCTAGTTGGAAACCTAAGTCAGATAGAAGATGGAGTAAATACCGGAAGCCTCTGTCGAAGACGAAATTATTTTAGCGTCCGTGTTCCTAGAGTTACCGAGATAAGCAGCAAACATTTTATATTTCAAACACGGCTGAAGTTATCAATTAGAACTTTTTGTGATATGTTCATAATATCCGTTCTTGTCACACAGAATATTGCGTAGTAATGGTAGTTTATTTAGTTGAATTTGAAACATATACTTCGATGTAAGATACTCATCTTTAGAGTAGAAAGTTTCTTCTGACAACCAGCTCCCGTCAGTTACAAAATAATTTTTGAATGTTATTTTACATTGTATGAAGATTTTGCTTAAGCGACGTATCGTTTTGTAATTAGTGGGGCTTGATAGGTTAACAACACAGAGTTTCCTGGGAAATGTGCATTTTTTATTGGTAAGATTGAATGTTTACATAAGAAAACTAATTTTGTATCTCCAAAGTGGTTGAAGATATGGTCATTTGGTTTACAGTGCAACATGCACATTGTATTACTTGCTATACGTAATTTAGATTTGATAGCTTACGTCATTCTTAAGATATCACAATTTATTTTGAACAACACTATAAAAATTAGGATCCGAAACTGGTCATATTTGGACGCGCTTTCTATGATAACCGGAGGTGGTATGCACAAAGGATTTGGTTTGTTGAAACTCTTATATGACTTTGTTATTACATACAAAATTTCATTAGAATCGATTGAGGGGCAGAAAACGGCCCTTATGCGCAGTACTCTTTCTTCAAGGTCTGAAGAAAGAACAGTCACTGAACGAAATGCTCATGGAACAGCTGATTGCTGGAAATTAAATACCATCTGGTAGTCGCATTTGCAGGCAATGTGTCCACAAAATTGGAAGAATAATTGATGACTATGCGAACAGAGCACTGGTTAACTTCTTGCGTGGTATTGCGAACAACTTTGATTTTCAAGTGTAGAAAACAGTGTTCCTTTGTTGTGTTGTGTATCGGGTAGTAATAATTAATTTTGTAGTAATCATATTCCAGTTGACATAAACATTTATTAGCTATTCAAGCTTCATTTACTACTAGCTTTAAAGATTACCGGGTAAATAATATTGCTTTGTAAAATATTAAATATTTTATTTCTTGGAAAATATTAAATATTATTGCTTTGTAGATATTATTAAATATTTACAACGACCAAACAAATTTAACTTTACGTCTCGATATAATTTTGGGTATCATATCAATGTTGAAACATTTTTTAAAAAATAACCTACATTAAATATATTGAACTATTTGGATCTGAATAGCACTTTCTCTTGTAAACGTATTCAAAGAAATAACCAAAGAAAAGTGGATAGTTCGGTTTTCAAGATAACGGCGAGTAGTGGGGAAAAATACATTAAACCCAATCATGTACATCAATCTGAGTCGAACTTCGTTTGTTTGAACAAATTATTCCACGAAATAGCAGAAATAAAGCAGAAAGTACATTTTTCAAGATGGCGTCGGGAAGTTTCCAAATAGGTACATGAAAACTATTTTATCGCTGATCTGGTAGTTGCTGTTTTTATTGTTCGCTATTTTGGATGTTCGCTGTTTTGGTTGTTCGGTCTTTTGGTCGTCGGTTTCTCCGTCGTCGCTGTTTCGGTCGGGCGCTGTTCTCGGAGTCGCTGCTTTGACCAGAAACCCTGAAAATCTCGGAATGAGAAAACTTTGTGTCAAAATATTCTTGCAAATATATTTTTACTGGCAACTTTTGAGCCGAGGATCACAAACACAACCTTACAACAGGCCCGTACTGGCCTATCGGGCAATCGGGCAAATGCCCGGTGCGCTCCCACCAAAAAGGAAATAAAAGAAAGAAAGAAAAAGAGGAGAACAAGAAAATGTGAAAGCACAGGTGGCAAGATACCCCGTACGCCCCCATCGGTCGCAGAATCAGCTCAAAAGAGGGTGGCGGAACCAGTCATTGGGTGGGAGCAGGCCCAAAGCTGCCGCCTCCCTATACTTTTTCTACGCTTCTATTAGAGGCTGGATGCAGTTAATTGTTGCACAAAACGCAAATATGTTTCCAAAAGATCAAGTGTTGTTTCGCCGTGCTTATATGAAGAACTCTCGAAACACTCCGATAATGGCGCAGGTTCATTACTTTCCGTTGGTAACGACATCAGAGTCATTAGTCAGTCTATCTTATTTAAAGCTCTTTGGTGTATATACCCTTGGCTTCGAGTGAGAGAATTGGACTCCGAAGAAGAGGATAGAAGTATGTTGTGTGGGCGGACTCAGAACAGCGTGGCTGATAGTGCAATAAGTAGCGCCTAGAGACAAGGTAGGTTAGTTTTTCCGATTTTTTTTAAAAACCTTTATCTTATACAAAAACTGTTGACTTAAGTTTAAGTTGTTTCTTGTGTCTATGAAATAAGATGCTGTCGCAAGGATTTTGAAACAATGTGAGGAGCGGCTAAGGCCTCCATGGCGTCGTTAGGCCTAACTGTCATATGTATATATTATATATGGCCTCTTCGAGATATTGCTTTACGCCGATTTTGGGACATAATTTACATTTTAAGCGTATGTTTATTTTATCTGAATTTTCCAAGTACTTAAAGGAGACTTCCCACATAGCAGAGTACATCCCTGGGACGTCCCATTTAGATCTCATTAACGTCACATTTCTCAAGCTCCCATAGCGATGTCCTAAGGACGTCCGTGGGATAGCTCTGTGGGCAATACAAACAGTTCATCCCGTATGGAGGTCCCCTGGATGTCCCCCGGAAAGCCGTGCGGGATTACCTAAATGGAATTTCTATAAATTAAATCGACCTTACCATTATTATTATTTAATTAATTATAACTATACGAAGGATACGCCTTCGTATAGTTATACGAAGGATATGCCTTCGTATTGTTATACGAAGGATTAATTATAACTATACGTCCCATGGATGTAAACGGGACTTAAACAGGACGTCCTACGGACGTCCCATAATCCTGCCAGGAGATCCGTCAGATGTTCCTGGGACGTCATTTTGCTATGTGGGTTCTGTCATACGTATATTGTTCCTGACGTAAGCCTACGTGGACTAACATAAAGCAGGTACGTGATGCGCAATTCGCATGTCATTTGTTTGTTTTCAGCTGCTAGTGCCCAGCACGCTCCTGTTAAGAGGCGGGCGGAGCTGGTTAAAATTCAGAATCTGAACAAAATATATGTTCTCAACATTCAAGAAGTTCTCTTGAACGCCGAAAAATTGCCTGGCGCTGTAGTACTGTTCCTTCCTATCTAGTAGTGGGGTGGGGACAGAGGGCTGGTAGGAAGCTACCTCCCCTTTGAGGACAGGTCAGAGTTTTATTATTGCGAAACAAAAATAGACGAGGCGCTAACTTTCGAGATTTTGTAGAGTCAGTAGGATTCAGCTGACCTTGATAAATCCAAGACCTCCTTCCTCCTTGGAGTTCAAGTATCTCTTCTTTTTGCCAACAGATGAAGTTCTTGCTGAAATCCCATCAAAGCAAATGACACCGCTCCTGTTCCTTCGACTTCCCCTGCCTATGGTCAAAGTTGGCCAGCGCAGTAGAGGTATGGTAACGGCTGTGAATGGGATAGAAAAGTGAAATTTTGTTCTTTTTTGGCTCGATGAGGAACAGAACTGAATAAAGATAGAAAAGCAAAAATAAGAGAGACTAGCATAACAACAGCCGCCAGCCCCGTGTCTCTATTCACTCAAATATCTAGCTTCACAGAAGGCATCAACATGTCTTAGCGGTCTAAAGCACTTGTCTGTCGCCTGTCTGTATCTCAAAGAATTCTTTCAACCTATGGGTAATTAACAGATAATTCAAAAAAAACATTGCAACTGAAAAGCAGAAAACACAGGCAAAGATCTGAAATGTATTGACATTTGACAATATGATTCTTTTGTT